>CM035345.1:14444231-14676759 GCA_020226455.1 Prunus salicina | reverse complement strand
TTCGGAATTTTTTTTCTATAAATACCTAACCATGTTCTTCACTTCCTACACCAAAATCCATACAAGTTCCTATAATCATATCTCATGTAAATAGTGATTGCCTTTGGATTGCCATAGCAATGGGAAAAAATTGCTAGGACAGTTACTATTCACATAAATAGTATTTACCATTACTTGTCCTTACCCTTTATCATGGCACAATTGTGCGGAAGTGCTCTAAAGCACTTTCATCAATTATTAGAAGCACCGAATCATTGGCTTGATAAGGCATGATGTTGGAGAAGTTCTCTCCCAGACTTGCTCCATCCACCCCATATATACGGCCAGTATTTTAAACATTTAGTCATTTGGTTGATATAAATATATAGGTGGGATAATGCACTGCATGCTAGATACTAGTGTCTAGTGCAACTTTGTGCACGGTAGCTTGAGTTTTTTTTGTTGTAGTATGGTTTAATCATGTAACTTTTAGTTGAAGAAGATGAGTGGTGAAAGCTAATAATGATATTTGTCTTTGCGAAAACCCCAAGTTACCAAGAAAAACACTTGTTTTTGAAGTTTGGGTTTCATTAATGCTTTCTTACAAATCCAAGGATCAAATCAAGTTTGGGTTCCACTTTCCAAGAAGAAAAAAGGTTTGGCTTCCAAGATCATCGGTGCTCATCTTCTTTTATTTTTGTTGGTGCATTTTGTCTCCCCTCCTTCTGCTGTTTGTTTCTGTGATTCCCACAGCTGGAGAATTGGTGTTTTTCATGATTTAGAATGGTCCATTTGGAACAAGAGCATTCTGGTTTTGTATATTTTTAAGTTGACAACTTGCCCTTATGTATTCCATCACCACCTACACTTGCTTAGAAATTCGCTATCATTAATTTCACAAGTCTAGAAAGCCTAAAATTGAAGGATGTTACTAATTACAAAAGGCCTTAAAAAGTTCCATTCCGTAAAATCATAGAATCGTCCTACACTCATTCTATATAGTCTATTTCAAGTAATACATATCATTGAGTGAATCTGCCTGCACTTGAAATGACGTTGACACCTTGTACTTCGAAAATCATCATAAATCCAGTTCAATTTAATTGGCCCCAAAATTTAACATTGTTACAGAAAACACACATAGGCACACATAGTAATTTATACCTTAAGATTTATTTATTAGAATTAGGTGTGGACATGATACGGTTCACCACTCAAGGGACGTTTTACTTATTAGGAATGAGGGAAGTAATGAATCGATATGGGAAGAATCATTCCAATTAAGTTGTTTACTACCCATATGGAATCAACACATAAATGAATCCCATTGTTATTGTTTACTAATTCTCATGAATCAGAACCTAAACTAATTTGATTACTAAAATGCCCTGCACATATAAATATATTTTTCACCTAAGTAACTTGTAAAAAAGAAAATTGACAAAACTTTATTTTATAGCAATACAAGTACAGGCTAACAACCAAGGTGAAAAGGGAAAAAATTTGTTTTTTTCCAACGGTGATTAATAAATAGCCATTGAATATTTAGTCTTTGGGGTGTTTTGAAATTATTGTAAAGTGGTAAGGGTATTTTTGAAACGTAATAAGGGAAAAAAAGAATGAGAATCGGATCAACTACTCCCTCTAGTTGATCAAATTCTTGGTTTTGAGAGGATGTGATTACGGATTTTGAGGTATGACCCACATATTTTTTCATTTCTGATTGCAAGTAAACATGGGGGAAGTTAGGAATGAAAATTATTCCCTTTCTTTCCATACCTATTATTGATACGTACACATGCCAAACCCTAAAATTATACACAGCTCAGTTTTTGTTTTCATCTCAGTTCATTATTTTAAGTGCCTACCCTTAATTAGAATCCCAAAACGCACACTCAAAACAGAAACTTCTATTATCAATATTTCAGAAAATAAACAAAAGCTTCAACTTGGTTGAGTATTTGGGTAATAGAACTTAGTAGTGATAAGGCAGGGTTTTTCACATGCTTCTTTGCCATCTTTTTTCAACAAAGACATGTATATAGATATAAGCACAAAAGAATGAAATCATAGATATATCTAATCTTATAATTGCATACAATGCATGTATATTTTATAGTCGTTGCTTTGAAACCAATGAGGTCTGCAAGGTTCACATCCAAGTCCACTCCTTTGTGGTGAACTCAGGTTGCTTCTGAGATATGCGCCTGGTAGAACGGAAGTAAGAAAAAATATTAAAACCCTAGGAATTAAAAAGAAAGGGAAGAATGAAACTGATAAGAAATCAACCTAATATGTCTCTTACTTGAGTCTTGTGGCTTCTTGAGAGTGTTTCAATTGATCCAACAACAAAAATTGAAGAACAAAAGGAAGAGAAGGAGAAGAGTGACCTATGGCTTGGAGAGAGCGTGAAGACTGAAGGGAGGAGAAAGATGGAGAAGAAATAGTGTGAAAATATTTCGGATTATTTTCGGAATTTTGAAAATCTCGTTAAACTTCAGCGCCTCTCAAACTTGATTTCCGCATAATTCAAAATTGCTTTCCCTCACATCAATTACTTACAATAAGTTATTTTTACATGTTTTACCAAACCGGCTAGCTGTTAAGCTCATAATTTCATACATTTACATGCCCAATTTACTTAATTATTTTGCTTAAGTTCTTGGATTTCTGAGTTATTTGTCTCTCTTTGTGTGTTTTGTAGGCCCATAGATCAAAAGAGCATAATTCATGCAATTCAAGCATGTTAAGGCCTGATTTGGATGAATGGAAGAAGAGCTTAAAGATAAACTCAATTTGGGCCACAACCCCTTGCCAGTCCAGTTTCGTAGGTCATCTTGCAGGCCTCATTTCGGCCACCTACACAGCTCAGATGAGGTCGACTCCTTCATGAAAGTTGTTCCAATGGGTGTCTACTATAACATATCCAAATTGCAGCCCAATTGGTTACATTTGGAGCCCTCAGCACGTCAAACACAGAACCAGGCTCAGGATTGCAGCTTCCTCTTTGAAGCCTTGGATCCTCTTTTGAGCATTGGATCCTCTTTTGAGCTTTGGATACTCTTTTGGACCTGACATATGGAGCAAATTAAGGAAGCATTTCAGGTAAAGAAGTCATAAGGAGCAAAACATGGCATAATTAAAGGAAAACATGTTTGCACAAATTAAGGAGCCTTGTTTTCCATGATTTATGGTAGGTTGTCTACACCAACCAAGGGGAGGACGAATTTGAAGTCTATAAATAGAGAGTTGCAGCTCATTCACAAATCATCTTTCATTCCATCATTTTACATATTCATTGTACACAAAGAGAGGGAAGGTTGAGAGTCACAAAGGGAGAGAAGAGGGAAGGCAGCAGCTGGGAGGCTTTGGCCTCCTGGCAGCCATGGAGATGAATCTTTTCCATCTCTAGCATGCTGTCCTTATCTTCTTCTCCTCCCTTTGTCTTTTATTTTCTTCTTGTATTTCCTTTCCTTTCCTTTACTTTGTTTTTCTATTGGGAACTATATTGCTTACATGAATATTCTGGGTTTATAAGTTGAAGATTTGAGTTTCAAGTTTGATTTATGATTCATGTTCTTATTCATTATGCTTATCAGTTATTATGCTTGTTTGGATGATTGATCACCATTAGAACTTGTATATTAACTATATTGGTTTGAATCAAGAGTAGACACCATGCTTTGATTTGAATTGAACTATGAATAAGAAGAGTATGTATGGACATTCGACAACAGGGATTAGATACATGCTTGGTTGTTTAAATTGTTCTTCTATGCTTAATGGGTTCCTAATGCTTAATTTAGGTTAGACAACAAATGATCAAGTTAGGGAATTAGGGACACAAGGTTAGAACCAGACACCATGGCCTAATCATACTTTAGCTAGAATCAATCTTTGAATCCAAATTAGACTTGTCACTTGACGCCTTATAACCCGGAATTGAACTAATCTCCCAATCTGTTTTCCAGCTTACAAATTAACCTTTGTTACATTTGCTTACTTTGTTTTTGTTTGAAGTTTTGTTTGCCTCTTTTGTTCAATTATTTCTCTGTTTGCTAGCACTCTAAGTAATTCAACTTGGAACCAAGTTACCATTCTCCGTGGGATCGACCTCGTATTTACATAAGCTATATTATAAACGGTTCGTGCACTTGCGAGAATTAAAAGTTGCTGTTTTTAATAACTCATTTTAGTTGTTAAGAAAAAGCTCAACACTAGCCTTTTAAAAATTTCAAAATAATCAACCTAAATAAGCAATGCTAGAGGGGCACTAAAAATAGTTTCCCTAATGTCAAATAGTGAAGTTCTGATAAAAAGGATTTATCTAAAAATACCTGTAGTCTATATTACTAGGCACATCACATGGACAAACACATCATTTGATGAGCGTTAATATGAAAGACTTTACCTTTTTCTAGCTCATTTTAATATGAAGAGCTTACCTTTTTCTCGCTCATTTTAATATGAGGATTTAGGTGTTGAACATTAAACTTAACGTGTAACCCTTAATCTGAAAACCAGGTCATAATCAACAAAACATTAGTGGATAATCATACTGTGTGAGAATGATGAATAACAAACTTTATTTTCAGCGCTCCTTTAACTTTTACCCAATTTTCTTCCTTTTCACTTGGTGAATGCATCCATAGGAAACTACGAAAATATGTCGTGTACTGTGACTCAGTGGTTTTGAATAAGACGAGTTCTCTCCCTCATTACCCATTATGCATATAAGTCATAAGCTCTACTTTTACAGTGGCGATTGGACAAGGTGGGGACAAAATTTGGCATTGTGCTTTGGATTTAATCCCTTCAATTACACCACTACCACAAAAAGAAAAGAAAAATCTTCGCAGAAACTGAAACAGGTTAAAAATTCAAATAAGATATGAGACAGATTCATGAGAATCCTTAATTAATGCCAATTCAGATTTCAGGGTTTAGTGTCTCTTTCTTTCACGTGTACCTTCCTCAGTAACGATGCCCATTTATTGGTGTTATTACAGAGCAAGGTTTTGGTGAATAGCCCAAAGATTCTCCTTTTTTCATTTTTTTTTAAATTTTCATGTGTCTTCTTGTTTTATAAATCAAAATGTCTTCTTTTGTTTATGGCTTTGAGACCACTTCTCTCTCTTCCTTTTTCCTGGATACCCATTTTGGAGATACTTCCAAAATGTGCTTCATTTGAATGACAAACTCTACAGAAGATATTATGGTACTTTGAATTTGAATTTATTATTATTTTTAAATTGTATTCCTGGGTTTTTCATAAAAGTTTTTGACATGGGTTCTCTTTGATATGCAGCTTTTTGAATATTCTTGGATGAATTCTTGGTTGCTGGAAGTGGAAAGATGTTAAAGTTGTGTGCCAAAATAGAAAGTTAATTGAAGAGAAAGTGATGGCAGCTAGCTTACTTTTTCCAGCTTTAATGGTGGTAGGAAGGATGTGAAATGGCAATGGAAAGTGATGACTTGCTTTTCAACCCAATGGAGAACACTTGAAGAATTCAAAGATTGTACTTTGTAAGGAGCTTTGGAGCAGCCTAGCCACTAGAAAAAAGAGAACAAAAAAGGCAAAAAGGGGTATCAAATATGCCAACAGTGTGGTTCTCTCTGAAGAAATCTCTACACTGCAAATCAGAGCCATCAGAAGTTCATGATCCAAAGTCAAGGAGGCAGTTGAGCACAATCTTGACAAGAAAAGGAGGGAGGTCAGGCTGTTCAAGGTCTATAGCAAACCTCAAGGATGTCATTCATGGAAGCAAGAGACATTTGGAAAGGCCACCAAGTAATTGCAGCCCAAGATCTATAGGGAGCAGTGAGTTTCTGAACCCAATAACCCATGAAGTAATTTTGAGCAACTCAAGGTGTGAGCTCAAAATCACAAGCCTTGGTGGGTTCCATGAAGGAATTGGGTCTGGAAACATCAACAATGGTGGTGGTGGTTCAACATTTGTGGATACTCTAAGGCCAGGCACACCTGGCCCTGGTGGTCAATCAACAGTGCACTATTTTAATCCATCTTTTAGGACCTCATCAACTCCTCCAAGGAAAAGTCCTTTTCTTGCATCTGCAGATAATACAGAAGGGTCAGGGAAAGGTTCAGCTTTTCCTGGTAGTGGTGGAATTCGTCAGAGCAATAGGGTCTCCTTTGACACAGTCGCAGAGAACTCTCATGGTTCTTCTGCAATAACTTGTCACAAATGTGGTGAGCATTTTACCAAATGGGAAGCTGCTGAAGCACACCATCTCTCTAAACATGCTGGTAAGAAATCCCTGCTGAATGAAACTCTCATTTTGGGCAAATATTATTTGAAAATTGAAATGTTCTTCAGTTTGTTCAGAACCTTTCTTCTTCTTGTTTTCAAGTATTTGTTGTTTTCAGTTTTCCTTATCCTCTTAGGACCAAATGTCTAAATTCTTATGACCACAAAAATATGAGCACTTTCTTCTGACCAAGAAAAGAGGAAATGAGAACAGAGTTCTCCTTATTACACATTGTAGATATGCATCTGTTTTACTTTTCCTTATCCTCTTAGGATCAAATTACTAATATTCTTCTGGCCACAAATATATGAGCACTCTTGTTTATTTTTTTTCTGACAAAGAAGAGAGGAAGAGTGCAGAGAGTTCTTCTTATTTGCATATTGCAAGTTTGAATATGAGACCACTGCCTGAGACACTGGTGAATCTAGCAGAAACTTTATCTGGTTTCCTTTTGGTTCCCCGACAACTTTAACATTCACTAAAACCTCAGTTTTTTTGCTTGAATGACGACCTCCAGCATATTTAGTATTCACCCAAATGTTTGGTGTAACATGAGGATTGTTTTACATTTCTAAAATGGCTCTGATTCTATAAACTATCTTTGGATTCATCCAATGGTTACTTCAAATTTTAGAGTAGATTTCCCACTCACACTATCTTCATATCTGTGGCAGTTACTGAACTTACGGAAGGTGACTCATCTAGAAAAATTGTCGAAATAATATGCCGGACAAGCTGGTTGAAATCCGAGAACAATTGTGGCCGCATTGAGAGAGTGTTGAAAGTCCACAACATGCAAAGAACTCTTGCTCGATTCGAAGAATATCGAGAGATGGTGAAAATGAAAGCCAGCAAACTCCCTAAGAAACACCCTAGGTGCATTGCTGATGGGAATGAGCTTTTGAGGTTTTATGGCACCACTGTGGCCTGCTCCCTTGGTCTAAATAGTTCCTCAAGTCTCTGTGTATCAGAAAAATGCTGTGTTTGTAGGATCATAAGAAATGGGTTCTCTGCAAAGAAGGAGCTCAAGGAAGGGGTAGGTGTTTTTACAACTTCAACAAGTGGAAGAGCTTTTGAGTCCATTCAAATATTAGAAGAAGATCCCTCCATAAGGAAAGCATTGATAGTCTGCAGAGTAATTGCTGGGAGGGTTCATAAGCCTTTGGAGAATATACAAGAAATTGCTGGCCAAACAGGGTTTGATTCTTTGGCTGGAAAAATGGGTCTTTACTCAAATATTGAAGAGCTTTATCTGCTCAATCCTAGAGCTCTCCTTCCTTGCTTTGTGGTCATCTGCAAACCCTGAAGAAACAACCCTTTTCTTATCTTTTTTGCTGAATTTAAAAAAAAAAAAAAGGCTCAATGCATCTATAATTATAATGTTATGTGAATCCCTCCTCTCTTTTTTTTTCTTTCTATTTTTTTTGGGTGAAGATATTTTCCCACTGATTTTTGGAAGAAAATTGACTCTTCTTTCAAGACTCCAAGTCACCTATCATTGTGTAAAAGTTGTGATTTTCAGTCTCAATTGTATCTCTGCCTCTTCAGTTAAGGCCTGCGCTATCAGTGCAACAATTTTTTGTGTGAAGAATTGAATATTTCTGCTGTCATTGCAACAACTGATAGAGCTTGCCAACACTGATCACTAAAACAATTGATTATAAAAAAATTAGTTTGGGAAAAATAAACCAAATATTAATCTGTAGTCTTGAAAGAAAAATTGCAGTAAATAATAGTCATTGAATTATTGAATTGTGTGCATGCTATTCTCTTGCCTGCATTGAAGGAAAGGTCAATGTCTATCAAAATGAGTAAGCATTCAACCCCAAGTGTGAACCTGAGCATCATCAATTTCAATAGTTCTTGGGGAAGGCAGAATATTAAATCTCAAGTAATTAAAATTTCAAACCTTCAAAGATTGAAGCAAAACACCCAAGAGAAGAGAACAGAAAGCTTGCACTCTTTATGCTGTTTTATTAAGTCCTACAAGCTAAGGGCTACAGAGCTCAGAGACAAAGAACTTGCATTAGTAGAATAATTACTAAAAACTTAGATTCCATCTAAATTTTAAATGGGACCATTATGGGTTTTCAGTAGCCACTGGCATTGTGCAGAGTGACAAGGTTGTCATGTGGTCCTTGTTGGAAGGTTTATTTCAATGTTAGTCCAAAATCAGAGGACAAAATTCAAGAAGGATTGCATGACGTATGTTCACTGTCAGGCATTTGTTTTGTCTCTTCTAATCCCTATCACTGTTTGAAGCTTTGATTGATATTTTTGTGCAAATCTTTTTTACTCTCTATTTTCAGATTTGATTTCTTTGGTGCCTACTGTTGGTGTAGAAGCAGCCAACATTCAAGATAAGGTCAGGGCTCATATATCTCTCTATTTTTGTTTTTGAATAATTCACCTAATATTAACTAGAATACATAACGGTAGCACTTGGAATATCACGTGACAATATTACGGTTACATTCAAGAAATTACTCATCTCTCTCCCTCTTCAAAAATGGTAGTTTTAATTGTTAGCTTTATAGAGTCTTTTAAGTGCATCTACCTTCCTCTAGGGACTATGGATTAAATTACCAGAACACTACGTACATGTCCTTACTGATACATCTGTACAGCTTTTAAGACTCTGTAGCACATGCACCTCATAAATGAATGCTACCGCTCCAAAAACTTTTCTGAAATCATGATCTGAAGAAAATTGTATATGGTCTTATTCAATTTCAATTTCTGGCCTTAAATGTCTTGAATGAAGGTAGCTACCAGCTTTGGGTTGCATTGCAGATGATGATGAACTCAAATATTGAATGTCTTTGTTTTATTACAGTTGACATTACTGCTTGACATAGACTCTTCATCAGAGGGCTGCCAATGGCTAAGCAATGCACCGATCATGTCAAGCTTCTGATTGTTTTTTTATTATCAGGAAGTGGTAGAGATGAGGCTTCTGTTCTTCTGAGTAGAGACAGACAACTTGAAAATAACAATAATTAAAAGCAGTGAGAAGTCTTTAATTAAACCAAAGACAAATAAAGGTCCAACTTGGGTATGGTCTGAAAAAGCAGTTACCAAGTAGTCAAAACTGTATTTTTATTTATAAATAAAGTTTGACAGAGATAAGCAACCCTTTTAAGGATTAATATAATTAAATTTTAGTAATTCCTGAAAAAGTACCTTAAATAAAAGCTTCTGGATAAATATACAAAAAGCACTTGAATTTTTATTAAAAATTTATATTACTTCTTAATAAAAACACTACTGACAAAAGCAGATGACTTTATACAGAAGCATACTGGTGGTGGTACCTACAACCCTATGACAAGTTCATTGAGAAAGCTTTGCATTAAATCTGCTTCACCTAAGTATATGCAAACTGCAATAATTTCTCAAGCTTTCTGAATTATCCGTAGTTCTTGCTGGACCATACGCTGGGCTTGGAGATATCATTTTCTACATTTATGATTATGGTTAAATAATGACCACCTTAGTTTGGCTTAGTTAGGGTGGCATGAAATCAGAGAGGAATGATGCTACATGTCTGCAACCAGGCCCACATCTTTGATTAATCATCAATAATGGCAATGAAATTTCATAAAATTGGATGTAGATAAACATGTTCATAGCATCAAATTTCGTTCGTCATTGATGGGCACACTTCAAAAATTCCATAAAAAGTATGTGGTATAACTTGAACACCATTAACTTCAAAGAGGAGGCAGAAAGCCATGACCTATACAAGAAGTAATTGTCTGATGGATAATATCTTCTAGTCCATGCTTGAAACTGAATCCCAAATCTGTTAGCTTCTTTGAAGAGATCTCTGAAGGCACATCATCATTAATTTCCTCCTCCATAAATCTGTATCAGTTAACATGAGTATTTTAGTCTTAATACATAAGCCATTTGATGAGGATCTAGTTGGAGACTTAACTTGAGAATCACATTGTTTAAACACTTTTACTATGTTCTAAGCTCGCCCGACGGATAATACGATATACCATTTTGTTACATGGTATTTAACCTTGGTCATTTGAAAGGGTAATTTTCGTCCGACGGCTTAGAACATAGTATTAGAATTTGTTTATACTTAAACATATATATCTACATACATATATCATTTACTTGACACTGACAGGTCTATGACAGAGAAACTACCTGTTTGAATTTGAGCAAGGGTATGCCTGAGCTAGATAGTTAACCAGCACAGATATAGGGTAACTTTGGGCAGCGCATATGTAAGGACCTTCAGCTTTGGCATGCTCCATTAAAAATATGTGGGCACTGCATATATCTTCAACATGAACTAAAGCAATTGAACCCATTCTCGCATTTACAGCAGATAATATCCCATGGAATTCAGAGTCACCTACATAAAAGATCATATATCCACATGTTCAATTGTCTTCCTCTATCCATAATTCTTATTTTATTTCTGCGAATGTGTCCCATGCATCAATCATAAGTCATAAGCATTTTCATAGTAAAAACTGAAACATAATTTAATTTTACATATTTATTGGGACATTTCAGAAAGATATCAGGGAAAATCAGGACAGATTTAAATAGCATTTAGTTTGTGGTAGACTTGTGAAATTATGATATCACTCCATAATTTGTGATGAATCACACCTAATCTGGTCATTTTAAGAGAATTCAGCATTTTAAGAAGCTATTAGTTTGCCATGTCCATGTATTGTTTTTTATCTGCATGAGACAGGTATAGCAGAAGAACCACCTGTTATTGGTGACAAAAGAACTTGAATGCTTGATGGAACCTTGGAAGTGAGAAATGGACCTCCAACAGTACTTGTTATCACTGATACCAGATTAATGTCATTCTCATTTGCAAATCTAAATGCTGCTTCCTCTGTGAGAATCTTTGAAAGTCCATAAACCTGTCAAAGAGTTTTTTATTATAAAATTTCTCATGTATAATAATAATTATTGAGTAGGCAATTTTTTAGTAAGCATATAGGATGAGAGGGAGAGGAAGCATTACCCATCCATTTGCTTTTTCACTCAAGACTTGATCAACTGGTGTTTGACAATATTCATCAACAACAGCTCTTGCATTTCCCTTGCTGTCTTTGGCAGTGAGAGTGCTGATGGAAGAGGTGAACACAACCCTTTTCACAGTTCCAGAATTCAGACAGGATTTGAGGAGATCCAAGGTTCCTTTGATTGCAGGTTCAATGATATTTGATTGCACGTAACTCTCTTAGATGTCAAAGATTGAGAACAACTTAATTAGTGTTATGCTCCACTAAATGATATTAAGGTAGCATTGTAGATTTACATAGTGATTACCAATGTTTTCTTCTACAGTAACACTGAATTCCATTGATGCTGCAACATGAAATACACCATCACAGCCCTTCACAGCCTCGTCGAAGCTTCCTTCCTTTCCCAAATCAGCTTGGAACAATCTCAACCGGTCAGTGTTCGTCCACAGTGATAATAGGTGCGAACACTTGGCTGAGATGTTAGGTGGAACTTGATCAGCCTTATTAAAACATTCAGAATAACAAGAAGAGATAAAGCATGCTCATGAATTAAGGATTTCATTTTTTATGACAAAGAAGTATACAGAACAGAAATTGATTGCATGATCCAATTCTTTTACTTTGTAATTCAGGACAGAAGTGTTTTCATTTCACTGCTAAAGTATTTTTATTTGTTCTGTGTTGCTGTCTCTACCAATGAACTAGACATCATAACATGGAGTTTGATTCACATGGCTTTAATCTGTGAGCAAAGCGATCTGTTCTAATAATTTTCAACATAAGAAACATACCTTTTCCACCCATCACCATTTTATCAGTTAATTTATTTTTTTGAAAAGAAAACTATCACTTAATTGAACTTTCATTTGTAGCAGTTCTGACCAAGGCAAATGAGTTTCAGCAGGCCAAACAGAAGCCCTCATCACCAAATAAGATGAAAATCACTGTCAAAAAGGTTGGACTAAGCAGTCCCATGGATTAAATCCAATTCCACCTATGAACAATACCTAAAGGAAACAGACAAATCCAAAGCTGATATTATTTGGACCAAAGTTACAAAATTGGGCTGAGCTACTTCCTCAGTCCAATCTAGATTTGTTCCAATATTTCTTGGGCTAGATTAGCAGTCTATTGGATTGCTTAGGAGTTAGGTCAATGTTTAACCAGCCCAATAGGAATGGTTGTTGTAAACATAGTTGCCTTTCATTTCAGATTAATTCTTAATAAAACCATAATAGTCAGATTAATTCTTAATAAAAATAAATAATACTTAAGTTAGGGCATGTAACCAGTGATTGATGAGACTGGGGTGTTTTAAATTGTGCATATAAAGTCATCCTAACAGACAAAAAATATAATTAGGGACTTGACCTCACACCATCCAACATGTTCCAAAATATCCTACATTTCCATCTTATAAAGCTAAACGCCAAAAATATATACTATTTAATGTTTCCTTCCTGACGGAAGCACCCATCAAAGAAAAGATGCTATGGAAACTTAGATTCATGTGCTAAAGTTTGAAATCAGAGAAAATGTTCTCTGAAAAGTCCTAGTAAAAAAACTGGCAAAGAGAAAGGATCAAAGTGCCACCTCTAGTCCAGCCTCTATTTTCTTCTTCTTTAAGGATTTATTGTAAAATCAAATAAATGTATCTATTACCAACCATTAAGCAAGAAAAACAGCTTGAGAACATTTTTGTCGAAGTTAGGAATGGGGAGGGGGGTTTTCTCACACGCACACACGGCCAATGTGTCATTATGGTTTGAATTTGAGACTAGTCTGTAAATCCAGACCCTTGTATACTAGGCTAAACCGTATTTGCACAACTTGAGAATATTTTTGAAATTAAAGAGAATGATTGAGGTAACATTCTTGGTCTACAAATCAGAATCCCATAATTGGTTTAATGGTCAGACTTTTTCCTTTGGAAGACTAATTGAATTACAATTTATTGGGTGATTGGATACTCCAATTCTTTTCTTTCTCCATCGTTAAATATTATAGTTTACAATACATTGCAAAAATCCCACCATCACCTCCACATAAACCAATAGCAAACCAAGGAAATGATACACATATCTTTGAGATTGACATCAAGTTTTTTTTAAATGCATGTAATTATCAAACTTGGTACTCACATGACTTCTATGTGCTGATGATTTTTTTATATATATTTATTTTTTAAAGCTAAGCCATCTTTGATTGAAAAGCCTATACCAATCATCTCAGAAGCTGATGCTAATTCAAAATTTCTGTGTATGCAACCAAGGATGATTTTCTAGCTAAGCCATGTTAGACCCAAAAAAAATTATACAGATCACAGAAGCTAATGCTAACTCAGAGTAGTCCTTAATTTCTCTCTCTCTCTCTCTCTCTCTCTCTCTCTCTCTCTCGCGTTCAATTCATATCAACCATAAACACAAACAAATCAGGACAAAGAAAGCTATAAGCTTTTCTGCTTGGATGAAAAGAAAAACTTGAAGAACTAAAACAAGCAAAAGTGAGAGGTTGGTGAGGTAACAGACCAGGATCACGAACTGTGGCATGAACCATGTGGCCTCTTTCCAAGAGGGTGTTCACCAGCCAAGACCCTATAAAACCAGCGGCTCCAGTCACACAGTAAGTTGCCATAGCTCCCTTTTTCTTGCCCTCCAAACCCTCCATTTCTTTAACTCAATGCAGGCTACTGTTTTAGATAGCCTTTCAGTGTTGTGTTGTCTATGAGGGAATTTATATATGAAATAATGATTAAATAATTAATCATGGTATTGGATGTTGTAATCCTGTAGCTAATATAATATTCATTTCGCAATTGTATAATCAGAAACTACTAGACGATCGAGTACGCATGTGACAATAATTAATTCATGATTTGGAAAAGTTGAAAGCAAATATAACACGTCTGGCCTATATTTGGAATCTACATTCAAAATATGTACTATTTTTTGGGTGGAGATACTTGGAGAGTTCTGTGTTTTCAATGCATGGTTGCCAAGTGTTAATCGTCCATGAGGTTTTAGCGGGACACGCTTCAATTGCATGGTACATAGGAAGCAAAAACAAACAAGAGGAATGCTAGCAACCTTCTCTCTAACCTTCTCTTTTGGACATTCTCCCTTTTCCTTATGACATGTATCACTTTCCTTACACTAAAAATAATGTAATTAATGCATCAAATAAGATAACATTTGTTTCCAAATTTGCCCTTATTTTTTGTATTGATTTTAATATTTCCTTAAATTTATTATCCAAATTTGTTACAACTTTCTTATCACCTTGTTAAAAAATTAAATAAGAAAAAACATTAGGTTTTTTTTTTCTTTTTTGAAAAACTCCAACAAATAAGACTTACCTAATTAATGGTTTAAAAAAATCAATAATCAGACTTACCGAATTAATGGTTTGAAAATACAATCAATGAACTTCCTTTTAAAACAGACTTCCTTAGAAGGACATATTTTGTATGTATAAAAAAATGATATATCTTTTGTGGATTTTTTTAAAGGTCATTATTGTGTGTTTTTTAACCAAAAAAAAAAAAAACATTTTTCCTCTTAAAAAAATAGACATTTTCTTTTAAAAAAACAGATTTTTTTAATTTTTTACATATGGTAAGAGAGTTGTAAAAAAAAAGGGATAAATTGAAGGACAATACATTTAATAAGGGTAAACTTGGAAAACAAAAGGTGTTTTGTTTGATGTATTAATTTCATTATTTTAAGTGTATGAGAAGTGACATATGTCATGAGGAAAATGGAGAATGTCCAAAAGAAAAGGTTGGAGAGAAGGTTACTAGCATTCCCCATCATTCAATAAAACAAATGCTAATAGTTAGTTCTTTCTCATGTGGAAAATTTTACATTTCTCACTTCACATGCACACTGCCTTTCCTTAACTGGTTTGTCAATTTTCTATTATGTCTAAACTTATTGATGTGTATGAGTTCCTATCATGTATTGGGGGAACAAAACAAAAAGGAAGACAGATTAGTCAATGAAATAATGTATGGAATTTCCATTCTTTCTTTATGTAATTTTCATATTAAATGACGAAGAAAATTCTAGAGGAAGATAGATTAGTCAATGAAATAATGTATGAAATTTTCGCTCTTTCTTTATGTAATTTTCATATTAAACGACGAAGAAAATTCTAGAGGAAGACAGATTAGTCAATGAAATAATGTATGAAATTTCTGCTTTTTTTTTTTTATAAATGTAATTTTCATATTAAATGACGAAGAAAATTCTAAATGTAGACTTATCAGAAAAGGATATACATGTGCTCATAAATGAAAAAGTAAAATACATGTCCCCCTCCTTTGTTCTGAGGAGTGGGACAAAAATGAGTGTTTATAAGACTTTGAGGAAGGCTTTTACCAATTAATCAATGAAGACTAGAGGAAGACTTTTACCAATCAATCAATGAAGACTAGAGGAAGACTTAAATACCAATGAACAACTCCTATTTTGGTTGGGGGAACGTGTGTGTGGGTGTTAAAACTCATTGGAGAAAGACTAGAGGACTATACCACATCATGTGGTAGATAATGTGTCAATTTGCAAATAACTTTAGTAGCAAGTGGACTATACTAGCCACCTACAGCTTTAAGCCTGGTCATACATATAATGCTTGCATCCTCTGTTTTACCACAGCTGCTAGCACAAAGAAAGTCGATGCTTTCATTGCCTCTTCTACCTCCACTCGGCATTGCTCTATCGGGCTTTCTCGCATTGCGGAGAATTCCCCATTACTACCTTCGGTAGGAGTATGGGCTGTGTCTCAGTTAGTGTGGTTGATCTTCCTAATTGCCTTAGTTAGCTTTGCCTTACCAACTACCTAATCAGACACAAGGCCCCTCCTTGGAGAGAAAGTTACTAGCAGAATTATATAAGACTTTTAACAGTTGTCACATATGATTATGTGTGTTAAACCCCTTTCAACCTTAACCCTAGAATTACACAGAGTAACAAGTATTATTTATTGAATTATCGAAACAATACAATATTCTCAACAACTCATTCTTGATACAATAATTGCCTAATATAGCTGTAAGCTCTCATTAACCAATTCGGTTAGAAACTAATTTCTTAACTAATCAATTAACAAACTGACTATGCCAGCTCATCACTAATCCAGCTCATCAATGATGAAGGTTCCTAACAATATGATCAACCGATGTGACGTAGTGTTATTGATTAAAATATAGCCATCCCTACCACCTCATGTAAATCCCACAAGACTCCATTCACGGAGGGGAAGAAAGTAGGAGGAATGCTAGCAACCTTTTCTCCAACCTTCTTTTTTGGACCTTTTCCCTTTTGCTCATGACATATGTCACTTTCCTTACACTAAAAACAATGTAATTAATGCATCAAATAAGATAACATTTGTTTTCAAATTTACCCTTATTTTTTGTATTGATTTTAATGTTTCCTTAGACTTATTATCCAAATTTGTTACAACTTTCTTATCACCTTGTTAAAAAATTAAATAAGAAAAAACATTAGTTTTTCTTTTCTTTTTTGAAAGACTCCAATAAATAAGACTTACCTAATTAATGGTTTAGGAAAATAAAAATCAATAATCAGACTTACCGAATTAATGGTTTGAAAATGCAATCAATGAACTTCCTTTTAAAACAAACTTCCTTATAATGACATCTTTTGTCTGTATAAAAAAAGGATATATCTTTTGTGGATTTTTTAAAGGTCATTGTGTTTTTTTTATAACAAAAAAAAAACATTTTTCCTCTAAAAAAAATATACATTTTCTTTATAAAATAAAATAAACAGATTTTTTTTATATATATATTTTTTACATATGGTAAGAGAGTTGTAAGAAAAATTGGATAAATTGAAGGACATTACATTTAATAAGGGTAAACTTGGAAAACAAAAGGTGGTTTGTTTGATGTATTAATGTCATTATTTTGAGTGTATGAAAAGTGACATATGTCATGAGGAAAAGGGAGAATGTCTAAAAGAGAAGGTTGGAGAGAAAGTTACTAGCATTCCTTAACAAACAATACTGTTTTCTAGGGGGCACGGTCCGATTCAGTTAGATTTTTACCTCAAACTGGAATTGGAACCGATACTATTTAACTGGTCCAATTCGGTCTGGTTTAAGCAATTTTTTTTTTAAAAACTAGTCGGTTCGATTCTGACCAGTTTTGGTCCGATTCTGATCGGTTTCAGTTTTGAACCGGATTTTTATTTTATTTTATTCAAAAAAATTTTTTTTAATTTTTTTTAAAATAAAAACGTTATTTTTTTGGCTTAAAAATTAACAAATGACCCAATTCATACAATGAGAAATTTTTTGAAGTTGAATTTGGAAAAATATTAATTATAAATTTTAAAATATAGCATTGGATTTTAAAATTTTGAAATAAAATAATACAACCGATCCGGTTTGGTACGGTGTAAAATCAAAATTGGAACCGGTTCGGTCTGGTTTGTTGACTTTTTTGGTCAACCAATTTTTTTCCCAGTTTTTTTCATTGGTCCGGTTCGATGTTCCGGTTTTCCGGTCCCGATGCCCACCCCTATCGTTTTCCATGCTTTGCTTTGGGTGCCGTTATTTCCACCACATTTGTAATTTTCCACCTATTATTTAATAATTTTTCTATTATGAATTCATCTTTATGTAAAATTATTTTGGAGGACATCTTTTAGTATCTTAAAAAAAATTAAAAATAAGGGTTGGGGTCTAATGGCCTCGACTTGCAGATCAATTGTCTCATGTTAAAAAAAATAATTAAAAATAAGGTACGAAAAATAGGTATATTATTCATAAGAAACAGGTACATTAGTTCATGCTAAACTTTGTATGTGATCAATAAGTATGAGAAGGCCAAGTTCTTGGGTTAGTGTTGAAGGAGAGTGGGAAAATGGATTAGGATTAGATACACCAAGAGTTTGATCCTTGCTATTAGTTTTCATGCAATTTCATCCAATTTTCTGTCTAAATGTCACTTGTTAGACATGTGACTCACTATTCAATTAAAATTTAATTTTTTTAAGTTTAAAATAATTAAATTGTTAAAACTACAAAACTGGAAAAGAAAAAAGAAAAAAAAAAAAAAAAGGGAAGACAATCAACGTCTTCCCCAGGCCTTTCCTCCCAAGACTCTTTATCTGCAATCCCACATCCACAAGGGTTTTCAAGTGAATAGCTCTTGTTTGTTAGTTATTAGCCAATGACAAAAGAAGCTGTCACTTCTCATACCCATGGAAATAAAGAACCAACGCATTCTGGGTTGGGAAATGCTAACCTTATCTCTAACTTTCTCTTTTGGACATTCTCCCTTTTTTGTTTAACATGTGTCATTCTCCTTACACTTAAAACAATGTCATTAATATATTATATAAGCTAACTTTTCTTTCCAAGTTTACCCTCATTAAAAGTATTCAATTTATCTAATAAAATTTCACAACTTTCTTACCATTTTATTAATATATTTTTTTTTTAAAGTCAGTTAATTTTTTTAAAAGAAAATGTCTTGACTCACACCATCAACATCTTCTTCGGGCAAATTCAAGTCAATCTCGACTCCCATGGACACCTAATAATATAGGCTTGAGATAAAATATATAGAAGCAAAAGAATAAAAAATCACAAAAATCGAATTCAATATGAAAACATAAATATATTACAGTTTAGATTAACAAAAGAAAAGTGAAATAAATACCCATCAACCTAAGAAAATACTTCCAAAATATATCAATTTTCAGCACAATAATACATCAGAAATGAAAAAATCATACCTTTGACCAAGACATGGAGCGAGAGAAGCTAAACAAGATGCTTTAGCTTTTGTGGTTGAGCCTGAGTGCACTTGGGGAAGAAGACAACGCCTACTTTGAAATGGATTCTTGAAAGAAAGTGAGAGGGAGAGAAGAATAAGAAGGAAAAATGAGAGAGAGAGAGAGAGAGAGAGAGAGAGAGAGAGAGAGAGAGAGAGAGAGAGAGAGAGAGAGAGAGAGAGAGAGAGAGGGGCAGATCTAGAGGGATAGACAGGGAGAGAAGAAAGAGCAAGAAGATGGAAAAGGACCAAAAAAGAGAGAGAGAAGAAATCATGATTTTACATTTTCTTTATTATTTTTTGGTATTGTCCTTGTAAAATGACAAACTTGCCCTTATAATTAACAGAACATTGGATGAAATCTAAAAACTTGACGACATGTGCTAAATTGACCATTTGAATTAGTCTGGAGGCTAAATTAGCTGAAAAAATAACTCAAGGTGGAGATTTCTACAAGTGTGATAGTTCAAGGGGGTATTTGGCAATTTACCCTAACAAAAATGTACCATAATTTAAGGATGCCACTTGTCATGAGATTTTCTTTCTTTCTAGTTATCTATCTATACGACTGAGTTATGATATGAGGGTGGGAGAAAGTTTGGTAAACCAATTGTTTAATGTTAAGACTATTTCTAGCGGGAGGGGTTAGTTCGGGCAAGAAGCCCCCTAGGCCCTCAATTCTGTTTTCAACGGCCAAAGCTTGCCAGGTGCGCTGGGCTCCACCAGCCTGGGCTGCTGTCTGGGCAAGTTGGGCTCACGTTGATGTCATTGTGATGACAACAACCAATTTAAATACCCAAAAAAATGAAAAAAAAATGAAAAAAAAAAACCAAAAAATTCAAAAATCTTTTTCTGTAAATACCTAGCCATATCTTCACTTCTCACACCAAAACTCCATACAAATTCCTCTCCTTATATGTCGTGTGAATAGTGGTTGCCCTTGGGTGTAACGACCCGTTCCTAAATAAATTGGTAAATTTTAATTTATTCAGATAAAAGACCATTTTGCCCTTAGAATATTTTATTAGGTTTAAAGTTGACTTTTTGACCTGGAAGGAATTTGAGAATTTCGATTGTGCCGTTACATAAAGCATGGCGAGATGAGTCTGTAGACACGTAGTGGGCCCGAATCAGAGTTGTAACGAAAAAGATATGATTAAAATACCCTCAATGGCATAACCGTAATTTTGGCGAAAAGGGTTTGATAAAAATCTGATTTCTCTCTCTCTCTCTCTCTCTCTCTCTCTCTCTCTTCTCTCGCGACAGCAGCACCCAGCCGACCACATTTTGGCCGGCCGTTCTCTCGTCCGGCCACCAAAGCTGACGAGGCCGATACCAAAATGACCGGGCCACCATCCTCTTCCAGCCCCAGCCCTCCACTGCCTTGGTCCGCCGCCGTAGTCACCGGAAAAAGCTGTGAAAGGGCAAGTTTTTTGTTCGATTTTCGCCGGCTTCGTTCTCCGTCTTCCGGCCGCCATTTTTGGTGATCCAGGTATGGAAATTCATCTATTCCTCGAGCTCTAGCTGATGGTTGGGTAGGATTGCATCAATTTTGAGCGTAGGTAGCTTGATTTTCGAATTGGATTTCGGCCCATTTTGGGATCGTGATTCCGGCCACTTCCGCTCAGTTTTTGGGGTAGGTCCAAGAACAAAAGTGGTTCCAAATAGGGTGTTACTCTTAGGGTAGGAGTCTTGAGTCGTGATTTTGAGATTTTTCGGAGAAGCGTAATCGCTTTGGACACCCACACGCTGCCGGCGCGTGGGCACTGTAGAAAAAGGGCATTGTGTCCCAACGTAACCTCCTGGTCCTCACGAGTGCGTAGGTGGGCTCGGATTTCAAGTCGGATGTTGTTTGACTATCGAGCGGATTTCGCATATTGTGCGTTATCCGGGTTCGATAAGTTAGAACAGTTGGATCGTTTCGAAATTTATATATGTTGATCTAGGCACTCCTAGAATCGTCTAGGGATTCGAGGATCATGAATCGAAGCCCCGGATGTTCTGATCTAATAACTTGAAGTTTGTGTTTTATAATAACTGTCTGATCGTGCGATCGCGAGTGATCCGACCGTTCGATCGGGACCAAACTTGCAAGACGGGTATCCTAAATCTTGTAGAACCCACAGGAACTTTCGGATCAGAATTTGGAGGTCATGGGCCCATTTGACCAAGTTGGGGTAGTTGGACCCCTCGGTTGACCGTGAGTCTTCCGAGGTAGTTTCACCCTTCGAAAGGTATTAGGATAACCTTTTTATCGAGTCTTAATTGTTATTTGAGATTAGATTGGAAATTGATTCAATTTAGGATTTTCTTTAAAGGTTGTTGCTTATCATTATTTAATATTATTTGATTATAAATAAAGTATAATGTTCTAGTTGTGTACTACAGTATTTTATGGAATTTGTGTGAAACAGACATTGAATAATATTTAAATTGTTCTAGGATCTTGATGAAATTTTTGTTTATGTGCATGATCGTTGGTCTAAAAATAATATTATTTCCACTAATTAAATTACGTTGCAGTCTATTTGTAAAACATGCCCTAGGCTCTAAAAGCCTACAGAGGGGGGGGGGGGGGGGGGGGGGGGGGGGGGGGTGAAGTAGGCTATATGGTAATAACCTATCTTTTTAAATTTTAAGCCCAGCTAAGAATTAATAAGCGGAAACATAAACACATGCACAACCATGGTGTTTAATTACTTAGCATATGCAGTGAGTAAACAGAACTGACTGCATAAAACTAGATTGATACAGACGACACCACGTATTAATACAAACAGAAACCCTTGTGATTTTGGATCAATACAATGCAACGCCGTATTGATCCATGTCAGGGTACTGATGTCATTTGAACAGAATGCAGCAATTACAACTAATGACAACAAGAATATAAACATACACAAAGATTTGTTAACCCAGAAACCCAACAAGGGGAAAAACTGGGGGACCAAGCCAATAAGAGAATCCACTATCAATGAGAAGTACAAGATACAAAAGGAGTTGAGCTCCATCTACACTCAGTAGGCAGCTAACTATCTAACCTTCTAGCAAAGCACAATATTAGCTCATCTACACACAATAGGCAGCTAACTATCTAACCTTCGAGAAAAGCACAATCTTTACTTCTCAGCAGCAAGTTCTCTTCCAGTCTTTGCATGAGCATTCAGCTCCAATTGCAACAGACAAATCTTCATGGTTTGCAACAGCACGAAGCTCCAAGTTGCGGAAAGTATAATGATATGAAGTGAGTTGTGGTTTCAGATTTTCATCTCTCTTAATCACAAAGGATGATTAAGCTAGACAAATGAAACCAAGTGTTGTGATGATTAAACTAGAAGTAATGAACTTTAAGCATATAATTTAAATCAACATAACAACAATGAAACAAAAGACTCAGGCGGAATCAATGTGAATATACTTGGAGGAAGTTTATGTGTATGCAATCATACTCATACTCTCAAGTAATTAACAATGGCTGAAATAATAAAATAGTTTTTGAATGCTCAAGAGCAGATATAAAATGATTTCAAAAACAGAATTGTGGTTTCAGATTTTCGTCTTTCTTAATCACAAAGAATGATTAAGCTAGACAAATGAAACCAAGTGTTGTGATGATTAAACTAGAAGTAATGAACTTGAAGCATATAGTTTAAATCAACATAACAACAATGAAACAAAAGACTCAGCCGGAATCAATGTGAATATACTTGGAGGAAGTTTATGTGTATGCAATCATACTCATACTCTTAAGTAATTAACAATTGCTGAAACAATAGTTTTTGAATGCTCAAGAGCAGATACAAAATGATTTCAAAAACTAGAACCGGGTCTGCATCAAAGATGCAGATTTTCTGTTTTTACATGACTAACATGAATGGTTCTTCAAAGAACTAATAAAAATGAAGTAAGTTCAAATGAACTTCTCAACCTCTTCCTTAGGTTTAGCTTAGTATATATAGAGACTTTGATCCGAATGAAGAGGGGATATTTTGAGCAAAAGGAATCATTCACCCAACCACATATAATATAAAGAATGTTGTTTGGTGGCTAAAATATCTTGAAGGGCATTTTGAACAAAAGGAATTATTTTACCCAACAACATATAATATAGAGAATGTTGTTTGGTGGCTAAAATATCTTGAAGGGGCAAGACTGCAGCAAATCCGTTCCTATGGAGTGATACTGGAAAACCAGTGTGCAAGTGTATCTCAATGAATAACCTATTTGTTTGTCCAATAAGGAGCAACACAGATAAAGCTAAGCATGGTATGTCCAAGTGGTAGAAAATAATAAAGTATATGTAATCTGCATATACAGTCATGAAGAGGATAACATGCTTTTGGGAAACAGTCGTGCCATGAGCTTTCAACCATTGAAAAGAGAGAACCCATGCTTTGTCAGAACAAGTGAAGGAGCCGTAAGTTTTGACTAAAGGTATTCAACACACCAATCTTTAGGTGAGAATGAAGGAAGACTCTTGCTTTTGAAAACACTCTCAAGTAGGAATATATTATATAATAATATGTTGTTTTCAAGAATACTAAAGGAGAGCATAGAAAGAGTCAGTTGAAAGCATGGAGCATTGACTCCACTTTGCAATAAAAGAAGTAGCCCATGTGAAAGACTCTTGCTTTTGAAAACAAGTTTCAAGAATGAACATATTATATAATAATATGTTGTATTCAAGAATACTAAAGGCATAGAAAGAGTCGGTTGAAAGCATGGAGCCTTGACTGCACTTTGAGCTAAAGATATTTCAAGAGCTGAAGATATTTTAATAAAATATTAATTGACACAGCTCAAAGTGGATTGAAACAGAATATGTAGGATTGATACAGAATAAAGCAGAAAACGATTTTAAGGCTTGTATCAATCCTGTGTATTAACCCATGTGAATGTATGTAATGAATTTAAGTTTGGATTGCAAAGATGACACTTTTGAATCTAGCATGTGCATTCAAACAGACTTAACCAATATTTATACTTTAGCAAAATACATTGGTTTTGTCATAAGAGAAGAGCCAAAATATAATCCTTACAATCTCTCCCTTTGACCTTTTCTTAAACAAAACCACAAGGACCAAAGAAAGCACAAAGAGTATTTGATAATCTGTTTGGAGTTTATGTATTGATTAGAAGTATGGTTCTTGTATTACAGATCAATACATCACATTCCAAATATTAAACAAATCACGCACATGAGATAAACATTTAGAACGTGTGAATTAGTTTGAGTGTATGCATGATGCTTTGTGAATGAATGCATGATTAGACTTACCTTGAGTAGCAATGAAGACTTGTAAAGATCACTGATAAATTCTGTCTTCACTAGTAGACCTAAACTAGCTTGGAAAACTATGTAGTCTCCTAATCAACATACATTGGTTTTGATCTAAGAGAAGAGCCAACTACAATTTATTACGATCCTTACACTATTATAGACTGGTATCACTAAATTGGGAATATCTCTATTATTAGTTTGGATAATTGAGAGTTATAATTATTCGGAATATAGATTATATATCTTGAGTACCATCCTGCAGATACTAGACCCCATACGTGGCGTTGGATTTTCCGGCATATGGGGAGATTATGTGATGATTAGGTCTCACGTGGCGTTGGATTTTCCAGCGTGAGACAGACCCCATACGTGGCGTTGGATTTTCCGGCATATGGGGAGATATGTGATGATTAGGTCTCACGTGGCGTTGGATTTTCTAGCGTGAGACAGACCCCATACGTGGCGTTGGATTTTCCGGCGTATAGGGAGATTATGTGATGATTAGGTCTCACGTGGCGTTGGATTTACCGGTGTGAGACAGACCTCATACGTGGCGTTGGATTTTCCGGCGTATGGGGAGATTATGTGATGATTAGTCTCACGTGGCGTTGGATTTTTCGGCGTGAGACAGACCCCATACGTGGCGTTGGATTTTCCGGCATATGGGAAGATTATGTGATTATTAGGTCTTACGTGGCGTTGGATTTTCTGGCGTGAGACAGAGACCCCATACGTGGGGTTGGATTTTCCAGCATATGGGGAGATTATGTGATGATTAGGTCTCACCGTGGCGTTGGATTTTCCAGCGTGAGACAGACCCCATATGTGGCGTTGGATTTTCTGGCGTATGGGGAGATTATGTGATTGTTAGGTCTCACGTGGCGTTGGATTTTCCGGCGTATGGGGAGATTATGTGATTATTAGGGAGATGAATTATGGATTGTTATGTTATGATGGGAAATAAAGATGTTTGAAAAAGATTATATTGGTAAGTCGTGATTTAAGGAAAAGGGAAAGGGATAAATTCTAGCATCTATTATTTCGTACTACTGAAATGAATATGATTGTACGTTATCGGAATCGGACTTTGTGGGAAGAACTACGTGTGGCTTGATCCCTCAGTAAGGGTACGTAGGTAGCCTGGGGTCCCACCCATGTGCAGCCGCAGACGAAACTCTATTTATGTTGTTTTATTGAGATTGGTTCGGACCTTGTCATTGGTCCGGAAACTCGGATGGAAATGAGGCTTGATTGAGTAAATATTTATTTTTCCGTTGGACTGAGTGTATGTTGTAAATGTGTGGATGTGATCAAGTGAGGTTTAAAACTCGTTTTGGATTGTTGTACGATTTAGGTTGAGGCCTTAAACTACTTGTGATTGTGTTAGGAGGAAAACATCGCATGTTGGAATTGGGAAAGTTAGATGATGTAAGTTGCGTTTGGCATTTCTAATTATTATTTGCCTTGCTTAAGGCATTATTTGACTTAAGTGCTTTGTTGGTAGTTTGGTTTCGCTTCAGATTATTTAAAGTCTGGAAACCGTTTGTACGAATTGCATGTGATTAGATTGTGTGTGCTGCCAGTTGGGATATAAATTGTGTTTTAACAGGTTGAAATTTTGGGGAAAGTTCAATTTACAGGGGAGACTCTGTCGAAATTTCTACAGAAAGTCTCGTGCCCTTATTCTTTTTGAAAAAAAAGAGGCTATAGTTTTAGTGAGTGGGCCCGACGTCGGTGTGATGTCGGAATTTCCACAGGATTCGTCTTGGGTTTTGAGAAATTCGGGGTGGGTCCTGTCATTGGGTTGCCATGACAATGGGTGGGAATGCATCAAAAAAATTTCTAAGGTAGCTAATATTCACGTGAACAGTAATTTTCCTTATCTCCCTTTATCTTTTACCATAGCAAATGGGTGAAAGTGCTCTAATAGGACAACATTGACACTTCACACCTACTGGAGGAAACCCTTTATTGTCAACTGAAGGGAGTAAAAGATCAATTTCGGTATTAAATATAGTAAATAATGTATAAGTTAGGGCAATAGAATAATTAAACAATACATTTACGAACTTTCTAATAATCCTATACTAACTTTATAAATGAATACATTTGTGGTCATTTTTCTGGAACCACTACGGATTGCGATTTAATGATTCGAACTGTCTATATTTACACGTCCTTCTCTCATTTCTTCCATCGCATATGAATTTAGGAAACTTTAGCAAGGTGATCTCTCATGTGAGTAGGTATACATCAGTTATAAAAGACCTAATCTCATTACCTTAATATCACATCTCATATTAATTTTTCAAGGAAAAGCTTCAGGTTTTAAACTACCAACTCAAGTCACTGTTCGTAGTGTTCGAGGTTAATGTCTAAATGGTCTACATCCATAATATATTAGTCTTTGTACACTGTCCTCCCAAGCACCAAAAGAGCGAAAATAAATAAATAAATCGCTATGTATGGATTTGAACCATCTACATTGTACAATTTAATACTTTAACATCAAATCCAGATCACAAGGACATGTTTCCGATTTGAATTTTAACAAGTCACATTCCATCCTTCCGGTTGGGTCCCAACCCAACAGTTGGAACAAGTGCAACAGTCAGAAGGATATGCTTTCATTTGTGTTTAGAGACGACCCATCGTATCTTGATCAAGAAAACAACAATAAATTCTGGAGGAGTGTTAGCGTCAGTTACGCGCAGGCTTGTGTCACATTAGAGATAAGTCAATAATTGTGTGGGGAACACAGAATCAACGGCTCGGAATGCATCATGCGTCTACTCACAACTGATGCTAACACTTTCCCTAGATCCTGAATGTCAAGACCGCATTATGTGCATTAACAAGAAGCTGCAAGTTTTGGAGAAAGATCAACATTCTAATTTGTCAATCAACCAACACAAATACACAAACTTATATTACTCTGTTGCATGTGTATCAGTCAAGGGGCATGCCAAGGTATTGAACCAATACAAACAACAAAATGATATGAATACATCTAGAGTGTCTAAACTACAACATTGTTCAGGCAAGAATTGGATCCTTATGCAGAAGTGGCAGCTACTTCAGTTTTCCTTTTTTCTTCCTTCAGTTTCTTCCAGTTCTCTACGTTATCTACTATTTCACCAGTTTTGATGAGGTAGCGAACTCGTTGTCCATTTTCCAGAATCTTATGACCCACTCGACTTGCTACATCCTTTTCTTTTGAGTAAAGCATCACATTCGAGCTGTGGATAGCTCCTTCTACCTGGAATATGAAATTTAAAATGTTTCTTTGTAATTAAATGAAACTAGTAAACGAGAAAACATAAGAACCAATATGTTGATGAGTACACATTTTAAGAAAGAAAAAGAACCTTAATAATCTGTCCTGGTTCACCCTCTTCCCTGCTCTTCATATGCTTCGTCTTCAAGTTTATGTCTTTAACTATCACAGTGCTATTGTGCTTATAGATCTTTGTTATCTCTCCAGTTTTACCCTTTTCATGCCCAGATATGACTTTCACCGTATCTCCAACCTTAACATGCATTTTGTGTAAAACAGGAAGGCTGTTTGGCTTGCATTCCTTCCGCTCCCATCGCTTGAGCTGTGCGAGGGTAAAAAAGCAACATTTCAGGAAAATGGATGAGCAGCCCAATAAGCTACATGAGAACCCATATTACAAAATAGATTTTTCAAAAGAAAACGATGTTAAATTATGTGAACCATGCCAAGCAAATTGAAACAAAGTTTTATCTTGGTTTAGCCAGAACAAAATCAAGATAAAGACCTCTCCACCACATTCATGGATAAGTTGCAACAAAATGCCCACTGTATGGCTCTTCTAAAACCAGATGGCTTGGGAGAGTGGAATATCCCATTTAGTGGTAAATTTTGGAGAAAATTATAAGTGAAAT
This sequence comes from Prunus salicina, assembly GCA_020226455.1. Taxonomy (NCBI): domain Eukaryota; kingdom Viridiplantae; phylum Streptophyta; class Magnoliopsida; order Rosales; family Rosaceae; genus Prunus; species Prunus salicina. The sequence continues at coordinate 14,648,501 of CM035345.1, read as the reverse complement.
TGCATAATAGAAGATTGCTTCCAAAAGAATTACAAGGAGAGCACTACTTTTTTTTTCCAAGAGAGAGGAGAGCACTACTTTTAGAAACTAGTAAGTCAGCAATTTCATTACCATCTTTCTCACTAACTTCTTTATCCTAAATACATAAATCTTTTATTTTTGTTTAAACAGTTATCGTATTCTGGTTCTGTACAACAAAATAAGTTATTGACAAAGATAAAGAAAAAACAAATATTGGTAGAGATAGGACTCGTGATACTAACCTTCACTACAATGAGGCAAGGCTTCGCTGTTAAATTAGCCTGCGCACAACACAAGTAGACAAACTGTTATGAAATGGTTTTTTTTTTATCCTCCCAGTGATCAGTGATTCAAACTCATGCTACAGCGTGAGTGGAATAAAAAGAATTCTCATCACTTTGACATTTAACAATTTTGTTTCTCTCAGATGACAGAAAGAACCAAATATAAAACAAAACCAATATAGAAATATGAGCTCATTAAAAAAAACAACAAAGCATATACTTTAACAAACTTACTAGTAAACTTAAAACAAGTTATTAAAATATAACATGACACATTTTGTTTCAAAACTTTATTAGATCCCATCTTTGAGACATTTACATAAAATCATGAAAAGAAATAAAACCATTCTAGTAGAATGAACTGATCGGTGTCACAGTCAGTATGTGGGTTACAAAAAGCCTGCTCATGACTGTGTAAACAGAATGCAAGATCACAAAATGAAGCCAACTCATCATTAAACCGAAAGCTAAAGGTTTATCCAGCTAAAGCATTATTTCATGCAATTAGTTTCATGTCAGTGAAGTAAAAACTATTCATCCACTAATATAGGGCAACTATTTTTACTTACAAACCTGGGGAAAAAAAAAAAAAATCTTTTGCTAGATGTCATTAAATCCTACCACAAATACCAGGGAGAAGCTAATCTACAAGGTGTTAGCACATTTTCATTCTTAGGTAGTGGGAATAGCATACAGTAATTGTAGTCAAAGTTTCATTAAGAAACATAACACTTAAAAGCACCTACTACTAAATCTTATACACAACAAATTCCAAAATAGTCTGCCGGCAATCTTCCTTCACTATTAAACCCCTTAATCAAACCGGCATCTGGTTTCTATTCAAATTTCCAACAGAAGAATACAAATCTTCAATACCAACTTGGAACATTTTGAACAAACAATCCACCAATGTCAGAACCATAACCAAAAGAACAGTTTCTTCAAATTTTACAAATAATCCATTAAAATATTATCCATTTCCTTATCATCTCTCCAATTCTTAGAAAGCCCAGTTTGACATCTTAATCAAGGAATCCAATTTCACAGAGTAAAGGAAAATCACATCAATTTGCACGAACCACTAGAACAAAGTGCTAGTCAAATTTTAAGCAAGACCATTTCAGTGTTACAAGCAAAAATAACGGAAATACAGCAATAACAACAAGTTCGAACTTCCAATCCTGACAATGTGAGTGTTATTTTTATTTTAGCAGAACCTTTTCACAATGAGTTGAAATTGAAAGCAACAAAATAAAAGAAATTTGATATAAGAATTGAAGGAGAAACCGAAATCGTACCGGGACAGGGTAAAGAGTAGGGGGTAAGAGTCGTTGGCCCAGGAAGGAGTTAGAGGAGAGAGAAAGAGAGGTCATGGAGCTCTGAAGTGCAGCCATGGCTGCCATTTTCGTTGCTTGCGTGTACTTGGCTGTGATTGAGAAATGGATAATACAGAGCAGAGCTTAAAAGAGTGTAAACTAGTTGCAATATAGGATTGGGACGAAAACGACGACGTAGCTACTTCTTACTTAAAGATGGGTTTGGAGGGAGCAAGGGACTATATGTAATTTGGGCCTTACTAGATTTAGTGAAGAGAAGAGACGAAGTAAAGCCCAACCCAACTTATCTATGGTATTTGTGTTGAATTTTTTTTATTTATACAAGCAATAGTTTAAATTACTCTAAATTAATCTAATATGCGGAGAAGGGGACTGGAACTTGAATGCAAAGGGGCAATTAATTGCCCTAACCAACTGCATAACTCACGTATGCGGTATTTGTGTTCAAAGAATCACCCTTGTTATTTTGGTGATGTTCCCAATTTTTATTTATCTTTTGGGTGGAAAAGGTTTGCCTTTTGGTTCAAATTACATAGGAAAGCCAACATGTTGAATAAGTACAAACGTTTTGTAGGATATTAAAATAATAAATTATATAACACAGCAAATAATGGGAAATGAGTTCCTTCATTTCCATTGCTTGAGAACGATATACAAATTAGAAACCTGTCATTTCAGCAAAACAGGGAGGAAGAGAGAGAGATATGTTACAAAGTAAAAATGCTGAACTGAAATCCTGTGTCACTCGAGCAGAAATCAGAACTACTTGAAATCTGCTAGTTCTAGCCAATCAAAGACTGCACATGTATCAAAAAACCAAAGCCCAAAAACCAAGAAATTTTAAAAAAAATGAACATATGGGAAAACTATCGTCTATACTTCATAGGTATCAGCTATGCTGTCCGCAGACTCCTCCCTTCGATGTTCAGCCATTTGGATTTTGGTTTCCGGTTGGTTCACGTCGATTGTGACTTCATCTGTTACGGATGACAAGGATTTCATGTGCGTCCTGTTGTGCCTCATTTTGAGCATCCGCGATAGCACTTGTACAATGTCTCTCATGGAAGGCCGTTTCTTTGGGGCACGGTTGACACATTTATATGCAAGAGCTGCCACTTCGTTGAGCTCTTGCATATGGACGTTCCCATTAAGATGGGAATCCACGATTTCTTCCCACCCAACTTTCCCCTCCGTATTCATTGCGGCCTATTTTTCACATAGAAAGTTAATTAGATGAGCAAATAAATAGCATTAATTGGATTTTAAGTGGATATGTACTTCTGCAACAAAAGTTCACGACAGTCTTCCCCTTCATTGTTCTTCTAAAACTAGACAATTGCCGCTATTTTCTTCATATATATAGACAACCTAGCCAAGCAAAAGTGCGAGCAAAAAAAGATACACACACGCATGAAAATACAGCTATGTATCACTATAGCAGACAGACACAAAAAAAAGGAAGAAAAAGAATCAAAGAACATTATGTAAGTGTAATAGATAAAAAGCTGCCATAACAATGTCTAATGATCTCTTTATGTTCCTGGGTTATCAATATTGTCACATGGTCAAATCAACCTTAAAATTCCCTTCCCTGTTTCACCTATCCCCTGTGTGTGACCCGTGTGCGGTGAAAAGAGGGAGGGAGAGAGAGAGAGAGAGAGAGAGATCTTACAAGCTCAACATATTCCATGAGACCTTGTTGAGGATTTCTTCCAGCTATGAGTTCAAAGAGCAAAACTCCAAAGCTGTAAACGTCACTTTTCTTGGTGAAATTCCTTGTAGATATATACTCAGGATCAAGATAACCAAACGTGCCCCTAATATTAGCTGCATGTTTGTCCACCATTTCTTCTCTTGAAAGTCCAAAATCAGCTACCTGCTTGATCCAGAATAACCCTCTAATATCATAATTGGCAGCCTAACCTTTTAGAAGTTTTATTACTTTAAGTTCATAAATATATGCATATATTAAACAAGTATGTAAAATCCAAAATGCACAAATTTCCCCCATATTTGGAAAGTAAATCATATACTCCCTTTACACAGTGTGAAATCTTTAGGAATCTGCTTTTGGAAAAATGATTATACAAAACTAAAACACATACCCTGGCTCTCATGGACTGATCCAACAGAATATTGGAAGATTTAATATCGCGGTGTATTACAGGAGGAACTGCCTGGAGTGGAAAATTAAAGTTCAATAAATAAACACCTTGAGCATAAACAGAAACAACAAATAACAAATAAACACCTTTGAGCATAAACACATGCACAGGCACAAAAGCAATTCATTATGTTTTAGTACAGTAAGATTGACATACTCCATCATGAAGATACTCCAAGCCTCTTGCTACATCTAAAGCTATAAGAACCCTCAAATCCCAGCCCAACGGCTCATGCTTTTCACCTGCACAAAGAAAAGCATGTTATTTTCAATTAAACATCTTGCATATCAAATCTGCATTTTCTTTCAAATTTCAATCTTGTTCTTCTTTCTATTCCTATGTAAACTGAATGCACTAAGACCTAGTTAACATCATCCTTTCCAACAAAAATTGCGAAGTTAACAATTCACAGCTGTCATTACATGAACAGAAGTGGAATAAGATTATGTCAGAACAGTGACCATTAAAACAAACATAAAAACTTGAGTGATAACCCTAAGAAATTCCATTAAAAGAAACATATTTGAAGTTCTATGGTTATCTTACTGTATAAATGAGAGGCCAAGCTGCCTTTACTCATGTAGACATATATAAGCATATGTTGCCCTTTTTCTGCACAATATCCAATTAAGTTCACGAGGTTTCTGTGATGCAACCTTCCCAATAGCTTAACCTGAAGGGAAAAGATTAAGAACAAGAAGGTGAGGGACTATAATTGATGAAACAATCCAGAATAGATTTTATACTTAAAAATGAAATCCATTACATGACATTAATCAAAACATCCTGATGCCATTTAAGAAAGCAAAATACGAATATTTTTCTAAAAGACAAGCCAATTGGTTAAGAGTATAAACAATTACTTTGTAGGGACCCTAAAAATAGTAAAATATTAAATGAACATTACCTCAGTCTGGAACTCTTTCTCCCCTTGTTTAGAATCAGTTGCAAGAACTTTAACTGCAACAGTCTCACCCGTTGACATCTGAGCTTTGTACACAGGACCAAACGCACCTTGCCCTATCAATGTTGTAAAGTTATAGGTTGCTTTTTGCAGATCCCTGTATGTATCCAATTAACAAGTTAAACTAATACACCGACTGCAAAGGGGGTCAAGACCTTAGCTGTGCAAAAATAAACTAATCTCCTTTAAGAATAATAATATATAAAAATTCATTGTGAATGTCAACAAAAAAACAAATACTAGGTAGTTAAGACTTCAGAAGCAAGAAATTGAACACTTCATGACGAATCATCTAGTCATTTTGCAGTTATAAATGAATGGCATTAGGCATCTCACATAACAGTTGAAGCAAAATATAGTTAATGTCTATGCATTTCATGCTTGTTTGGATGAGTCTACGTGTTTTAAGTAAATGTACACTATCAGAGGACACATTCCTCAGAAATTTAAGGACTCTGTTATAACAATCGTAACAAAGTAATGAGGGGAAAACTCTAACAAGCATTCAAGATATCTACTGTATTCACATAGATTGATCCTTTGGTGTTCAAATGTTTACGACACATACTCCAGTTGGTTTCTATCAACTATGCAGGCTCAGAATTCAGCCATTACCAGTTAGTCAACTCATTATCACCAAGACTCTAAAGATAGAATGCTAAATAATTCCACTAAACATGATTCATATCTTTCCATACGGGACAAGCAATGATATGATAGAAAACATATCATCTAAATCAAGAACTAAGGTGCATGAGAAGAATAATTTTTCTGGAAACATTACTTGTAAGAATACTCAGGTATTCCAGACATTGAGACCACATTACTCTTCTTAAATCCCTCAAGCCAGAAGGAGGAACCATTGCGTCCGGATTTTACAGGTGAATCTGGACCAACGGTCGAGTCTGACAATATAGTACAAGAGTCAGCACCATTAGCACGGATAGGAATAGTGGCTGTCCTCCGAGAACTGCTGTTCCCTATCTGCAAGCGCCTCCTATGGTACCTAATGCAGAAGAATCCAGAAATTGCCAAAAGCACTCCAATCACTACCCCTATAGATACCCCGATTATCAGCCCAGCCGGCTCGCCTTTCATCTCCTCAAATGTACTTTAGTGCCTATTCAATGATCAAAGCCATTGAAAAACCTGCAAAATGACCAATGGCCTTGAAAGTTGTGAGGTCAATTTTGAACAATTTGTTTGATATGCATAGCCATCAAAGAAGTCAAAATAAAATAACAAACTCCAAATTATGTATACAAAAAAAATCTAGTCTTCAAGAAGAAAAAGTATATCTTAAATAATGCAATTTTAGCTCCCAGTTCCAAGTTTGAACATGAAATTAACGTTGGACAAGCATAACCTCGTCAATTCACTTTTAGCTTCAAACTAATTCAACCTCAACTCTGTTTACATTACAATCCTTGTAACAGTACTAAGACAAAAAAACAGTTACACGATTAGTATTTTCTCTTTTCTGGGGGCCGGGGGGAAGGGGAGTAAAAACAACCCAAACCGTTTTCTTTTTTCAAAATAAAATCTTAATTAATGTGGGAAAAGCAAAAAATCAACAGCACTAAGTAAGATATCAAATGTATAGTGACAGAAAATTACTTGATCTGCTTCCCATTTAACCAAATCAAACTGAACAGAGATCTCCCATACCAAATCAAATTCATGGATATAATCGAAAATCTAAGAAATGGGTCAACCACAAATCCAACAATGCTCTGTTTGGTTGCTCATAAAACCAGGAAAAGAAAGTACAGCATAATCATAAAAAGAAATTAATATAAAAACCCATTTAGCCCAATGCAAGTTATATTGGACCTACTTAAAGTCAGTTTCACTTTTCTTTCCTTTCATTCAACTCAACTTTTCTTTTCTCGGCAACCAAACAGAGATTCAAGAAAAACCCCCCAACAGATCATGGCCTGGCCAGGAAAACAAAAACACCAGAAATTGAACAGCAAAAAGAAGCAAAATCAAAACAAAAGAATAAATCAAACCAGAACATTGACGTGCAGCTTTAGTGGTTTTACTAACACGCTTTGGATATTACCTGTATATGCTGAGAAACTGTTACGTGATTTGCTGGAGTAAGGAAAAGAACAAGTGAAAGTGTCGTCGAGACTAGAGAAATAGAGAGAGAGAGAGAGAGAGAGAGAGAGAGAGAGATTCCGAGGATGAAAAAAGAGAAAATGATTATGATGTAGGAGACGAAAATATTTGAAGGGAAACAGAGAAAATGAAAAAGAAAGTTGGTGTGAGAAAGTAATGAACGAAATGCAGAAAGAAACAGTGAATAATTAATGGTATATGTATAAATATAATGGTATGTTTTTCGCTGGCTTCTTAAATACCGTGACTCGCCGCTGATATAATGAAATGAAACGCGCCCCCCTATTGCCCCTAAAATTGGCCTCGCTTTGTGTGTGAATGGACCAATATGCCCAAATTCTTGGGATTTGTGATTTTTCAAAATAAGAAAGTAAAGGGTAATATAACTTTAATATTATGTTGTTAGGCTGTCAACATGTTAATCCGAATCGTAAACGAGTTAGATATTATTGATTAGGGTGTCAATCTGAATCGTGCAGGAGGTGGATTTTGTTAATGAGGTTGTCAACCCAAATTGTAACGAGGTGAATTTTGTTTGAACATGTAATACAGTCCCAAATCGTAACGATGTGTCAAAATTATGATGTGTGACGAGAGAACTTTATTAGCAATAAATATATATTACATTACAAAATAAATAAATAAATTGGGAAGGGTGGGTCTTGGAGACATGGTTGGTGCACTAGTTGAGAGACTATTGATTTCAATATATGAAAATTGGTGGGTGCACCAATTTTGATCAATTTAAATGGAATGCAGGAATGGTCCAAGAGTAACACATAAATTTGTGGGTCTGACTTTGTCACCTTGAATGAGCAATAGGTTGCATTTGGTTGTCTAATAAGAGATTAGATTGAGCTTATGGATAGGTGACGTTGACTTCAATAGTATTTATTTTCATGTTGGCCTTGGACTTGGTATGAGTTTAAATTTGATGTCATTAATCAGGAATATTGGTGGATTTGGCAACAAAATTCAAGGTTTCAATGTCATTCGGCATGTAAATCCTGGGTCAAATTAAATAAACCAAAAAAAGGCATGAATAATGGGACCAGATAATCTGTGAGAAATTGTTGGCTAATGACTTGGTATACAAGAAAGTCAAACGATGAATTTTCTGCTACAATATACTAAATAGCAATCTACGCACGAGGTGTTCGTAATTAATAATAATTCCCATGAATACATTGCATGATTGCATCAGCTACTATAAAAAAAATAAAATAAAAAAGGATCGTTCTCTTCACTATCAAGGTCTAGATTCGAATTTCACTGTCGACAATCTCTCTTAGTGGCTATCTGTAAAAACCAAAAAATGGGTTAAGACCCTCTCTATAAATTCTCAAAGAGGCTTGATTATGGGATAGGTTAGCCTCCCTCCCCCTAAACTTTTCTTCATAAAAAGAAAATACATCTCTCTCTCTCTCTCTCTCTCTCTCTCTCTCTCTCTCTCTCTCTCTCTCTCTCTCTCTCTCTCTCTCTCTCTCTCTCTCTCTCTCTCTCTCTCTCTCTGTCTCTCTCTCTCTCTCTCTCTCAAAACAAAAAGAAGACCATTATGCAACGCAAGCAAAGAGGAATTTGATACTTATTTTCTTTTAAGTTTTGGCCACAATAGTCGTTAAAAAAGTGTAATCCTCTTTAGTTAATGGAGTTGTTTAAATCTTTCTAAGTTGATTTATAATTTTCTCTTGATAATAATAGATCATACGCACACGATACGTTAGAAAATATGATGAAATTCATATAATAATAACATGTAAAAATTATGTAGAAAATGACCTGCAAAGATCAATGTGGTACGCACGTTAAAAGCGGGGTAATGTAATTGCCATGCTATTTCTAATTTCTAACCCACACGATGTGTTAGAAATATGATGGCGGTCATAAACTTGAAAATTAATCAAAATATCACTATCATGGACTAATTCTTGCTGCAATTTGAGTAGAGTACGATTAATATGCAATTGATGCCACATATTAATTCAAGATTACTATCGATATAATCAGTGAAATTGGAGCTTGGGGTTGTGAAATTTCTATTGATGTGTTCAGAAAATGCGGGAGGGAGTTGTTGTTGCTGACCTTAGTAGTTAATGGGTATGAAAAAACTGAGATTGGAAGTGAGCAACTGTCAACCAAACACACCTAATGGAAGATGAAAACGAACAAATAATAATCAAAAGCAAAGAACCCATTTAAGGTGATCACAAATTAACCCCACAAATGACCTCAATGAAAATGACTTTAGATTAATGTCATGATTAATATTTGAATTTAAGTTAGTTTAAGAAATTAAGTGCAGCAATAATATCATCTTAGACTGTTCCCATTGGTCCGAGGCACCCACCTCATGCATCTGTCTCTACCAAAAGTCTTGAATTGCCTTCTGAATTAACGTAAGCTTTTACTATTTTTAGGTTTGTCTAAACAATATCTTAGTATTAATAATATTGATGTTGCCCCTGTGGGTAAGTTTTGTATATATATATATATATATATATATATTCTGTCACATCATTCAATTTCTTCAACTCATGAGTCATGATTTTTAGGATTTTAAAAATTATATACTGATAGAAACAGGGATTTTGGAGCTACTACTGGCTAGCTGTCGTAGCTTTGGACATTAATTAGGATGCGGTCATGAAAATCCACTTGGAGAGAGATACACGTGGACGAGATATATCACGTGACCACGTTTATGTATTGTATAATAATTTCTGTTTATTTTGTTAAAACAAGTTTTAAGTCTAAACTCGTGACCACGTTTATGTATTGTATAATAATTTCTGTTTATTTTGTTAAAACAAGTTTTAAGTCTAAACTCGGGCCATGAAATTATGAGAGGAACATGATTCTAGTTTACTTAAAAAAACCAATGTTGTGTTTTACGCATAATTAGCTAAAAATTAGCATAATAAAACATAAGTAAAAGCGTACAAACTTGAGAATAAATATATAAACACTACTGATTGAGTAATAGACGTGTTCAAAGACTAATAGAACTATTTCTATCATATTTATTGATCATTTTTCTTGTTAAGATGGGACTTACGTACATAAGTGAAAAACATCTGTATAAGATATTATAAGATATGAGATAAACAATATTTAGTTTGGAAATATAGTATAATCTGAAAATGTGGATTATACCAACAACAACTAGGCCACTCTTATTTATCCAAATTCCGTGGTGTGGAGGTCACGACGGGGTACTTAATATGATAGAAACAAATGCAACCAACACAGAATAAAACAATGCCAACTTGTTTTGTTTGTTTTTTTTTTGATGCGGCAATGCCAACTTCTTGTTGTTGTATGTATATATTTATGAGACACATGGGAATGGGGTTGCTTTAGTAAATAGATATGAAAGTGATCAAATGATGTTATAGCAGAATGTTTTTGTGACGATGATACCGAAGATCAATGCAATGCTTCAAAAGCAGACGCATAATGGAAATATTTTTGCTCACTATTACTTTAATCAAAGGTATATTTTTATGGAATCATGGTTATATTTATGAATATGTGTCAAGTATCGAAAATAATGATGATGATACACTCTGAGTTAAAGTGATAAGCAAAAATGCTATCGACTCAGAATACGTAAAATAAGCATTTTTTTTAGGGTTTAAGCGAAAGAAAAGTATATGAAAGGAAGTGAAAGGTTCATTAAGATCTCATTACTAGTAAGTGTGTGTGGTGACTGGTGAGGGGCCGAACAGTGTTTGCAATGATGATGTTGTTGAAATGAGCAAATCTTGGATCGCCACCCTTCATCATCATCACTTTATTAACTAAAGCTAGGTGGGAAATTAATTTTCAGCTAAATGGTCAAGTGAGCTCAGACAAAGTTCGAAAAAGAGAGGCTTCAAAGTAGCGCTTGTCCGTAAACCCAGTCTACAACTGCAAAGTTTCTAGAGGAAAATTTTCGAAGACCACCTTTTTTTCCTTAAGAATTATTTCTATTGCTTCATAAATTTTCTCTTTTTATATCAATTAGCATTCGAATTTTGGATCCCTTTCAACATAATACATGTAGTTTACAGATAATTTCACATATGTCCTAAAATCCTGGTATTAATCGTCATGATTTTTTCGAGACTCAAGAAAAAAATAGTTACTTATGCAAGAGTTAAATGTTTGCACAAAATTTAATATATTTGATACATATATATTCCAGACTTACCATCATGAGGCCTTTAACCTAATGACAGAGTTGAGTATGTAACATAGAATTTCCTTGTTATTCACAACAACAAAAAAAAAAAAAAAAATTACAACCATATGAACCCATTAATTTTTATTATAATGAAACACATATCCGTGGGTCGAGTTGAAGCATGGAACTACACTGGAGTAGTGTAAATTAGCAATGTATTTTTGCAGCAAATTATATTTGAAACCAAATAAGATTTTCTTATTAATCGTGGGCTCTCCCAAAATATAATACTGAGTGCAAATTCGTAATGTCTCCGTACGGTGTGGTGGGTATTATATATGGTGTGTAGGAGTGGAGCACAAATAAAGTGTCACTTCCCCAATAATTGTAAGCATCAAAGCAGATCATGCATGATCATGCATAATATTGTATATTATATATTGAATATTGGTTATATATATATATATAGTAACTTTTATTGAGGGATTCTTTAAATAATTTTATTTGAGGGACACCGTTTAGGGTATCCTACAAATTATTTTTTCAATGATCTAAACCATCTATTTTTTCACATATTCATTTAGTAAAAATCTTTGCAAAAAATTATGCATATTGAAAATCATTAAGACATCTAATTGAGACCAACAAAATCAATGAACACGGTGCTTCAAGAAAGTACTTAAATTTCAATAATGTAATTGAGTGGTCAAATGATATCGGATTCAAGTGTTGAATGAATATCTACCAAATAGACTGTTTGGAGTAGTGAAATACAATATCGAGTGAGCCGTATAATACAAAGGTGTCCCTCAAATAAATTTTATTTGAGAGATCCTTTAATGGAAACGCTATCTATATATATACCATTGACTCTGCTCACATTTAACTTGGAGGCAAAGATACATAGATTATTGTGGCATGAGGTTGAAGCAAGCAAGCAAGCATAAGCATTGATGTCCTGTTGGTCTATTCTCTTGGCCAGGGGAGGGGTCCATGGGGCATGTGAGAAGCACATGTGGGTGCATGTGATGTCGTTCTCTTCACGTTCCCATAATCTCATTCCATATCTAGCTCTAAAAACAAACCTAGAACTAGAAGAGGGCCAATACTTACTTGGCTTCAATTCAAACAAACAAACAAATTCCCAAACTTTCAGAAGCTGCTAGGGTTTGAGAAAGACGAGAAGGCTTGTTTGTTGTTGGGAACTAACTAGTGTTGGTTTTTGTTTGGGCTCTTGGCCATTTGTGTGGCAATAATTGGGCTTCACCAAGTGTAACTGGGGAGAAATGGGCCATGTATTTTTATTGGACTGTCCAAAAACTAATAGGTCTAGATCTCTCCAAAATCCTTGATTTTATTGTGCTTCGCTTACCATTGTGTCACTAACTGCCTTCTAAAAAAAAAATACTAATGCGACAGAGCTTTGACAATCCTTTTTATCGTTAGAAATAGGATCCATCTCATTCTTCTATATCAGCTGGTGTCTAGGAGCTGAGAGAACTTTCTGGTATTCAGTACATAACTAGACCTCATGGTAGCCCTGTTGCTAGTTTCGTCCATGAGTACGTTTGAATGAATGTCGAAGAGCAATGGGTTGGGCCTCACGAGCTGGGCTAAGCCCATTCAATGATGCTAAATAAATTAATAATCTTCTAAATTAATAGAAGTGGACTATAACATCACCTTTTTTTTGTTTTGGGTCTAATCGTCTTCAACAAGACAACCTCAAACTTAGAGGAGTCAGAGCGAAGGCGCAGGTTTGATCAAAGGATCAAAAGCTCTAAATGAATGGTTGACTACGTTTCATTTATTTCCCTCTTTTCTGATATAGTAAAGGGTAAGTCAGTATGTTACAGTCGTGGAGACAAAAAGCCTACGTTTCAGGGCACCGTGAAATAGTATTTGGAAGTCAGCCTTCTCTTTGGCCCTTTTGCATCCTTTTCTCAGTCAAATTGCTCGACCTTCAGAAAAGATGAGTGGAGGATGGTAGGTTTATATCAACTTCATGACCTTCCCGCATCATACAATCATGAAAGAGCGAGCGGTCTATGTCGCCAGAAAGAGACTTAAGTCCATGTCAAATTTTTGGCAGAAATCAAAGCTCAAGTGGTGGAGGAGGCTCTTCAATATGCTGAAATAATAAAAACCCTTTTGTTTTGTTCCACAATGCCATGCGCTGTCAGAAAAACCCTTTAGCAAGTCAACCTGCACAATCAAAATTGCAGGTTAAATTTAGGTCAATCCGTCATGACACGTCTAATAAATAAATGAATTTAGGGTCAATCAGCCAACCTATGAAATGACTTAGTTGACATGTTTATTATTTAATTTTTTTATTATTATTAATAATAAATATCTGGCATGCATATATTGACATGTTCTATTCCATTCCACGTGCACCTTAGGGCGGTGGATTTCAACCCACCCAAAAGAAAACTCTTAGCCTAAGTCAATCTCCTCGTTCTAATTTTTTTTTTTTTTTTTCATCTCCTCTTAATAATTTGTTAAACATGTTACTTATTAATAACTTGTTTAACACAACCTGAGTTGAACATTCTTGACATATTTATTATCTAGACATGACATAAACCCAACACGACGTGACCCATTATCAACCTTTTTTAATTGTTTGGGCTTCTTTCCCGCTCATTTCAAGCTTACAATAACCGACTTTCATAGGCAAAGAAAGAAAGCTAGGTAGTAAACTCAAGCATCTTAAGTTGAGATTAAGAGAAAATAAAATACAATTTTAATGAACTTGAAATTTAACCATGCCATTGTGAACTATTTCTATGTTCTAATTTATTATGTGCCTTTGACCAGAAATTTTTTTTTATATTATGGGCCTAACCTAACGGGAAAAAAAAAAAAGGGTCACCCCCAAATATTAAATTAAAAAAACTGTGCCCTAAGTATATGCAAAAAATTTATAATTTTTATAAATAAATAAAAAAGAGAAAAGAGGAAAGCTGAAGGCAATTGCACAACTCATCCATCCATCCATATACCATGCACTTGTGGAACACATGCATTTGGTCATCTCATACATCAAATTTCCCGTTGACATTTGATCTCAACGACCACAAAATTTGAATACGGTCAACTTTGAAAATGGAAGCAAATTTATATTCAAACACACTTTCAGGTGGGAAAATGAAAAGTATGCACACACAAAAATAAAAAAAAATAAGAAAACATCTGATCACATAAACTTTAGGAATCTATTTTATTTTTGCATAATTAAAATATAAAATAAAATAAAAAAACTTAGGAGCTTGGACCCAAGATGGAATATTGAAATTATAGGATATTTTAATTCGAGAGAATAGAAGTCAACAAGATGAGGCATCATGTTTCAAATCCTGGTCAAAGGTCAAAGCGAAGGCGCAGGTTTGATTAAATGCTGTCGCTGTACCTCTGAATCGCACTGAATTCATCGGGGCCACACATCACTATCCAACTTGATACATTGGTGACGTGGCACCAGCAAACAGAATTAGAGCTAGATTGTTCCTAATTAATCACGTGTGGGTTATCCCCACAGGTGAGAAATGGGAACGCACTCTCTGCTCTCTAATTTTTCGTCTGCGGCTTTTCCCACCACCTTTGCATTTCCCATGTGATTCATAAATTTATTGTTATTATTTTATAATTTACTAGCTTTTTGGCACATGCTCACGCATATGCCAATTAGTTTTTTTTTTCTTTTTTCTTTTATTTATTTATTTTTATTTTTAGAATTAAGAAAAGATAACATGAGTAAATCTTACTTTTATGGAACATAAAAGTAGGATTTACACATGTGCCAATTGGTTTTCTTTTTTATTTTTTATTTTATTTTTAGAATTAAGTAAAGATAACATAGGTAGTTATGTTTCATAAAAATATGACTCATTATTTGATTTTGTTTTTATTTTTATTTTTTTAAAATATGAAAAAACTTGAATTTACCATATTATCCTCATTTAATTAATAATTTCAGTTCTTAATGTTTGAATTAACCAAGGACATTTTCTGGTATTTTGAATGTTTCACTATTCTCTACCTTTTGCTTTATATATATAGATTATGTGGAAATTGGAAAAGACCAAATTCTCCTAGAAGTATATGCCGACTGAAGAGCAGTTTGGAAGAACATGAAAATGGGTCAAATTATCTGAGACCATAGACGACTTGTTTGAGTGAACGAATTAATCCAAGCTGGGAAGGAGCAAATAAATTTAAAGTGGGTAAAATTTGTAATATGAAGGGATATTTTTTCCTGCAGGCTCTGACTGTTATCCATAGCTGGGAGATATAAGGTCCAATATGAGTGCATACATTTGCCCAACACAAGTGGTAGAAGAAAAAACCAAGGTTGCTTTAGGGTTAGGGTTTGGGATACAACCAAATCTAGAGTTGTCAATGGACAGAGTATTTGATTGAGATCCGATCTGCATTCGATGTAATTAATTAATATGAGATGGATCTTGTGGCATAATTTGATAATTCGATTATATTTTGAATCTATTAACTCGTTCAATTAATGGAACAAATATAGATTTGACATAATTTGATCCGATAATGATCTACACCGATTTGATGTAATATATTATTTTATTTTTACTTACTAAATATGTATGTACATGTAACAATATTGTGATTTTGTGTGTAAATAATAAGAATTTTTTTTTCAACTTCTTAGGATAAAGGAATTCGGATTGGATTATTTGATTCGATATCCAATAATCAAACAAACCAGATATGGTTCTAGTTATGAATGATCAGTTGGATTATTGGGTCGGATGGAGTTGAAATTTTTTCATTATCTGATCAGATCGGATATAGGGTGATTCGATCCATCTCCGACCCATTTACAAGTATTTACATCAATCTAGTTTATCCTTTAATTTGTCATTGATTTAGCTTTCTTATATTTCTTTCTCAGTGAGTACCCCTTAGAGTTTGGCTGCCGCTAAAATGATTCTACGAATCGTCTTAACTAATGATATATCTTATAACTTATTCTTAATTAAAAGCATTATGATCTTTAAACCAGTGATGCACATATGTGAATTGGTTTGATGATACAAATAACTTTTTCTATAGTGCCAGATGCATGACTAATGTCTTTCTTATCTTAGCTTTTGACACTTGCTTTTACACCCTCAACAATATAATGTAGATGTGGTGTGAATGAAGAAAGTCCATAGAAATTGCGCGCAAGTTGATCACATAGAATAGAAATGTGAAACATTGCCAAAGTGCTGCTGCAGGTTTTAGCTTATCAATCTTTGCTTCCAATTCCTTCACAACCATTTAAACGTTGGTGACGCAAAAAGGCAAATCATTAAGGCCAAAATGAAAGTGAGATGAGTAGATTTGATTTCGTTGGGATAAAGCCAAAACAAAGGTATCTGCTTTTCTGCCGAAAAATATATGATTGCAAAATTTTGAAGGATAAGACTACTATGATTTTGTCAGATATGATTGTGGCCTTTTTCCCCTCAGGTTCATTGATTTCATTTATAAATCATTGTTAATGCACTTTTCATATGAATATTTTCATTTTTTTGGTCATATATATGACTTTAAACATCGTCTTTGTAAAAAATCAATCACATCAAAAATTACCTTGTTCGACTGTTACTAGCCTCTTGGTCCGTATTTTTATATTCTTCTTCTTTTTTATGAATGCTAGTGTTTAGAACTCTAGAGTTAGGTGAAATGTGCATTACGTGTGTTTATTTTAATTTTCAGGTTTAGTCGATTCAAGTAAAGAATATTTGTTGAGTTTTTAAACATTTAACCAACGAACTCGTGTTTCTATTAAAAACTGAATAATTACACAACTGGTAAAGTGATTAAATAAATTTCAATTTAATTGAATTTTTTTTCTTCATAAATAATCTTTGAAAGATGGCCTCGAAAATAAACACTTCTGATGAAAATAGTTAATATATAAGATATTTAGTCATATACTCATTCTTAGCACTAATGATATAGATTAATCATACACCATTTAATTTCTATAAACAAACCAAAAATGACATTGACTTTAATTTTGATTATTAAATTACTTTAATGCCCTATTAAGTGTTTTGGGTTTTTTTTTTATGATGGTTTAGGATTCGGCTTGTTTTAAGAAATCAATAGCTGTTTTATAATTTATAAGAAGTTAAAAGCTTCTTTGTTATATTGTAAATGGATTTTGGGTGTGGTTTTAAAGTTCATTTCATATAGAATTTTTTTTATAATTTTAGCCTCTATATTAGAAATAATAATAAATCTCCTTAATACATATGTAAGAAAAAGAGACAACGAGGTACGTGGGATAGAAGAGAACCTAGAAGACTTCCCTTTTGGTCTTTATGACAAGGAAAGAAGTGGATGCCACGTCAGGTCAAAGAGTCAAAGGAAAGAATAAAGAAACTTATAAATTCCTCATGGTAGCGCGTATGCTTCATTAGTGTCACCGTTGGCGTGGGCTCTTCTCGACCTCCTTTGTTTGACACTTCATTAATTAATTATTTAATAATTTAAAGTTTTAATTAACTCGTCACTCTTTATGTCACGTGATCGTCATCAGTCAAACACTGTTGGATTCATGTCGTTGATTGGAATTTTACAGTTGCACATGTGCCAACAACTTGGATGTTAAGAAATAGCATACTAATCGACGGTTGAGATTAAATAACTTCTAAATCAGATGCTCACCATTTGATAATAGAAGCTAGCTAAACTCGCTTTCACCGCCAAGTACTTTAGTCTAATACATGTTTTAAATGAGATTTAGAATTACTGTTTAATTGGGTTCTATGTGAAGTTTCGCTTCTCTTTTCTTCGTATCATCGTCATATATCAATTAATGACTTTTTATAAAATTGACGAGACATGCATTAAACACATTCATATATATATATATATATATATATATATCAGTCCTGATCTCTTGGACTACAGGGGTCCAAGAGATTTGTGGTCACTCACCGTTGGATGTAAATTCAATGGTTCACTCACTCTTGCACTCCTTTCAAGAAACCTTTTTTGAACCATTGGATTAATATCCAACGGTGGGTGACCACAATTTCTTGGACTCCTGTGGTCCAAGAGATCGGGACTGATATATATATATCTCTCTCTAGTTTTGTCTAGATGTGCTTAAATCTAGGGCTTTTTGGTTCCTTTTTTTTTTAATGGTGTTGTAATTTTTTGGGGGTTGCAATTTCGGTGGTGTTGTCCCTGTCTCTATGACGACGGCGGTGGTTCTGTTGATTTTTTGTTTTGGGTCAACCTTCTACCAAACTTTAGTTGTGCATGAACTCTATTCGAGTTTTATACTTGTTTGTGGTCTATCTTCAGGGATTTATGACGAACTGTCTTTGGTCTTGTATGGCTTTAAGTGGAGGTATACCATATGAGTTTGATGTTGCTATTAGATCCCTCCATATTGGTTGTAGCCCTTTGTGAATACCTTGTAGTTATTGTATTTATATTGCCCTTTGTGGCGTGATTCATAAATACAGTATCTCTTTGATTTGTCAAAAACAAAAAATTAGAGTTCATAAACTCGTTTATGTTGACTTGACAAACACTCGGTTATAAAAGCTGAATTTTGAGTTAATAGAGAGTTTAAAACAACAAAAGTTCGTATATATTAAGAGAAGAAAGTCTAGAAGTTTGACAAAGTATTTCGAAGTCAAACTCAGGTCCACTTATTCAAGCTCAAAGATTGGGTCCAAGTTCCAACCCATGGTCCAAGGTAGAAGAAATAATAATAATAATTTTACTTTAATTAGACATGTTTTAACTCTCATGATCCTAATTAAATCTTAAACTTTCCTTCTCACACTAGAAGACGCTGTGACAGAAGGCCAGCCAAAGTCCCAAAAAAAAAAAAAAAAAAAAAAATTTGTTCAACACTGTCTCACTTCCTGATAACAAGCGCGTCCTGGCATCTCCACCATGACTTTCAACAAACCCAAAAGCCAAACCCAAAAAATCCAAAGCGAAGGAGAAAGAGAAGAGAAGAGAAGGAGAACTCAAAAACCCAAGCGAAGGAGAAAAACAAAGAGAAAGAGCAAGGAATGTTCTGTGTTGTCCAACGACTGGAGCTTGTGGTCGGCGCAACAGGTCACCCTATTACTTAAAAATAAACCCTCTCGGTCTCTGATCATATCCAAACGTGCAAAGTTGCATTTTCACTGTTACTTCCGTACAAAGTTGCCGTCAAAAACCCTCTCTCTCTCTCTCTCTCATTCTCTCTCTTCTTTTCCTATATATACCTTCCAAGCCTAGCCTCCCTTTCTTCTTTCGAAAACTCAGCAAATTCAGAGCTGCCACAACTTGAAAAGACAGGGTCTTGGACCCAACCGGAGCTTACCCACAACCAGAACTTGAAGTCCAAGCCAAAGACCAAAGATACCCAGAAGAAAGAAAGAGAAGACAAAGGTATTTATTCATATAAATTAGTTGTTCATATCATATATATATGTTGGTGTGTGTTTGAATTGATTGGTTTTGCAGCATGATTTGTTTGGTAGCTGAGAAAGTTGAGGTGAAAGAAAGTTGGGTGGAAACTGAATTCTTATGAGCTTTTGTGTTGTTTGTGTATTTGGGGTTTTGGAAAATGGAAAAATCGGAGCGGGTAGCTGGTATTGGGCTTGACTGAGTGAGGAAAATCTTGGGTTTTTTTGTGTTTTCATCTGTTTTCTATCTCCTTCTCAGAAAGCAAAAACAGAGCGTGACTTTGGACCGTTTTGTGATTCGAAGTATTGGTTTTGCAAAATCAGTTCAACTGGGTATGGTTTAAGGTTTTGGTTCCAAATGGAAAAATAAAACTTCTAATTTATCCACTCGGAATTTAATTCTTTGGTTTTTTTTTCATGTTTCTAATTCATTTGTGTGGATTACCATATAAATTGTATAGATTCACATAGTTTTGTTATTTCTGGAACTCTGTTCTCCATTTTAATGCAATACTGTTTTCTTGTTTGCTTTTTGTTGCTTTCTTTTGTACTGGGGGTCATCCGTTCTTGTATTTGGTTGATTTATGAGGTTGATTCATTGTCTGGCCCTAGGGTTCAATCTCCATCTATTGATACCTATCCTTTATCTATCCACTATAGTTGTCTCTTTCCAAAAAAAAAAGAAAAAAGAAAGAAAGAATTCCACTGTAGGTATTTGTTAGTGAACTAACCAATCCATAGAAGGACTAGTGGTGCTTTTGGAAAACTAGAGGTCTTCCCTGCTTCTTTGAGGGATTTTTGTCAAGGGGTAGGTGGTCATGTTGCCATGTGTTTTGAAAAAGTGTTAGGAATTAGGAAAGCCGGGAATTCTTAGTATAGATATGATCATATGACCTGCAGAAGCAATATTCCATGCCGTAAAAGACATTCCAGGTATGATTTCTGGCATAATAATAATCACTTAAAGAGTTAAAAATGTAAAAAAAAGTCTCTGTTTTGTATGTGTATTTACTTGAGAAAACATTTAGACAAGAGAGTTTGTGATTTGGTGATAATTTCTGCTTCACAAGGTTTGGGTATATGAAAGTTTTCCCCTCAGAATCTCTTGTTAATGGGATTTTTTCTGTGTCAATATTGCAGGTTGATTTTGTTATCTTGCAAGTTCAGAACTTTGATTCCTATTAGAAGATTGCAAAGCTGCCAACAGTTGTTTCTGGGAAAAGCACCGAGGCTGATCCTATTATAGTTGATAATTATACCATCGGATTTCTTGTCGCATGGAATAGCTGATGCCAATCTCATAGCATGGACTCGCACCAACATTTTGGATTTGGTGTGACTGGTGCAGGATTTTCATATACAGCTCCACATTCCACTGTTCCATCTTTACCTACAAGGTTACTGGGGTCACTGAAATTTGATATAGGGAATTCACCAAATTCACCCTTTTCTACTCACTTTGATTCTGATACCCTTACTACACTGAGTGACGGTCAGGAGCAGCACAGCTCCACGGAGAATCTCTCAGGAGCTAGCCCTTCCTGTAACTCTTCATTTGAAACAAACAGTTACATTCATCAATTAAGCTTCAGTCCTTCTGTGGACTGTCGTAGAGACAGTCTGCAGCTCTATTCTGGCAGGTCTTCTTTATTACAGGATGCAAATTCTAGCCAGAATATAAAACGCTTTGCAGGAACTGGAGAGTACTTTAATGGGGCCTGACAATGAAGAAGAAGAAGTCACCACACCGAACACTTCTTTTGGAGAAAGTAGCAAGCGGCAGACACAGAGGTCCACGTCATGGATCCAGGAGATCCAGGAGCACCAGGGTTCACCTGTAGTTCAACGTCAGACATCTTTTGTCTCTAGGCAAAGGCAGTTGTGTGAATTTCAGATTGAGAAACGTCACAAAGTAATAGATGAAGGGTCTCTAAAGGGTTTACCAGCAGGTAATCTGAAGGAATTGCTGATTGCATGTGCTGGAGCTCTCTCTGACAACAACATTGATAGTTTTGATAAGTTGATTGAAAAGGCTAGAGGGACTGTGTCTGTCAGTGGAGAACCAATCCAGCGACTTGGAGCTTACTTGGTAGAAGGGCTGGTAGCAAGGAAGGAGGCATCGGGTGCCAATATTTACCGTGCCCTGAGGTGTAGAGAGCCTGAAAGTGATGACTTGCTCTCATACATGCAGATTCTGTATGAGATCTGCCCCTATTTAAAGTTTGGTTACATGGCAGCCAATGGGGCCATTGCTGAAGCCTGCAGAAATGAGGACCGGATCCACATTATAGACTTCCAGATTGCTCAGGGAACCCAGTGGGTGACTCTCCTTCAAGCACTTGCAGCAAGACCCGGTGGAGCACCCCATGTACGGATTACAGGTATTGATGATCCTCTTTCTCAATATGCCCGTGGTGATGGATTGGAGGCAGTTGGGAAACGGCTGAAAGCTATCTCTGAGAAATTTAACATCCCAGTTGAATTTCATGGAGTGCCAGTTTTTGCACCTGATGTCACACAGGACATGCTTGATGTCAGGCATGGAGAGGCTCTTGCTGTGAACTTTCCCCTGCAGCTTCATCACACACCAGATGAGAGTGTTGATGAGAACAATCCGAGGGATGGGCTGTTGAGAATGGTAAAGTCACTATCTCCAAAAGTGACCACTTTGGTGGAGCAAGAGTCAAACACAAACACAACCCCTTTCTTCAATAGGTTTGTGGAAACTCTAGAATACTACTTGGCAATGTTTGAGTCTATTGACGTGACCCTGCCGAGGAACAACAAGGAGAGGATCAACGTGGAGCAGCATTGTCTGGCAAGAGATATGGTGAACGTCATTGCTTGCGAGGGAAAGGAAAGGGTGGAACGCCATGAGCTCTTTGGCAAGTGGAAGTCCAGGTTGACAATGGCAGGGTTTCAGCAATACCCATTGAGCTCATATGTCAACTCTGTCATAAGGAGTCTGCTGAGATGTTATTCGGAGCATTACACGCTGGTGGAGAGGGACGGGGCTATGCTGTTGGGATGGAAGGACAGGAACTTGATATCAGCTTCTGCCTGGCATTGAGTATATAAAATAAAGATACAGAGGTAGCAGTAGAAATAACCACTTCGGTTCTTTTTTTCCCTTTACTTGATAGATTCATGGTGGGAACACACATCCCTTTGCTTTAGTTCAGTGATGAGCGCTATGGTATCAGCCATTTTATATTTTCAATGACGTTGTTTTGGTTATTGTTAATACTTAGAAAGGCTGACATTTATAAGCCGATAGAGAAAAGGATCACATACCACCAAGCTTGTTACGGCTGTTCTTTATACATATTCTGTTTATCTGTTCTTTTGTTTCTTTGTCAGAGTTCTGTTCTTCTTGTCACAAAGAATTTTATTTTATTTTTTGTTTCTTTGTCAGAGTTGTATATATGTGTATTTGTTATCCATTTTTAACTTCCATAGCTCATGATAATTGATGAAAACTCATTCCACAATCAGAGCCTCAGCCCATTTCTTGTCCAGTCCTCATATTCTGGTAAGCCCGTGAGGTCCATGATCTCTGTCCCTGTTGGAAAATTGTGGTGGTTATCTATTGCAGCCCTGTTGAAAGAAAATATGGTGTAATTATTATATTTGTAGAAAATTCACAAATAATCAATGTAATTCAATAACAATGCTTACCGATGAGCGAAAACAATGCTTAATAAACATAGAATATGAGTTAGAAAAATCTTAAATCGGTCAAGGAAAATGTTAGACATTATGTTCCTTAAGATAACTTAGGCGGCTACGGTGTTCATTGTTGATGGGTACTTGTCTAATAAGGAACAATGATCACATAACAACGCTACGATAATAGCGGTCTAAATCATAAGGTCCTGATGAACTAATGTTTGTGTTGAATTCTGTCCAACAAATGGAAGACTCAAACTCTCTTTATAACTCACAAATGATATGGAAACAATTAGATGATGTCATTGAAAAGAGTAATTAGAATCCATACACAAGTTTAACATACACATATCCATTTCACTTAAGTTTAACATACATGCCAACGGGGTCTAACCAAGTGGAAAATGACATTGATTTGCAGATTAGACCATTGCCTATTGTTGATGAAAAATTAGAATCCATTAAAAGGTCGTGTATTAAAAGAAGTACCATTTCTATAAAAAAAAAAGAATAATTTAATTCTTTTCAGTTAAATTTTCCAAAAATTATAGTAGTTTTCTCTATCACATACGTAAGTCAAAAGTAATGGAAAATTTGAATATCTTTATTAAGTAAAGCCCAAACATATCTTAGAAAGCAACAGTACACACTCATTATTTGAATTTTGAAACATAATAAGGCCCTCCCTTATCAAACCCAATAAGGCCCTCCCATAAGAAGCAAAGCAAGCTCTAGTTCTTTCTTCTTTCTCATACATACAATCCAAACTCATAGGCTCATAGCGGTGCCGGATCAATGAAATAAGAAGCAACACTATCTTTCATGACTTTTCCAACATGTGTGAAGCCATCATCTTTTTTGTAGAGGAGATCCAACACTCTTGTTAAATTAAGAACACGTACAAGGATAGGCATTGGCACAGAGGTTGGTCTGAGGAACTCCTCGTTGATATCTTTCCACGAATCCCCAATCTGTGTTGAAGGCATCAATTATTTCCTGCTCATCTGACACCCCATATTGCTTCCTGTAACAATCAATGGCAGAAGCAACATGCCCTCTTCTTTCTCAAACTGCAAAAATATAATCCAAAATTTGTGAATTGTAATTCTAAACTCTACCGTAAGTGGTTTTTGTTGAAGAAGCAAAGCGGTTTTGGATTTGAGAATTGTGGTTAGTGGTTATAAAAAAGAGTCTAATCCAGCTTGTCAGAGTAAAACTAAGAAAAGGGATTAATTGTGTTCTATAATAAGCAATAGGAACCCTATAAGGGAAATCGACAAGTAAAAGTTACATGGGTGCATTGTGGTTATTAATTGTAAGCACAAATATTTGTGCTTCTAAAAGTCAGAGCACAAAAATAAAACAGTGTCCTATGACCAATTTGTAGTAGTGTGAGAAGCAGGGTAAAAATATATGGTGTGAGCAAATATTTTTGACAATAAAGAAATATAGAAAAATTAATAAAATTTGACGGAAGGACCAAAGCGGACGCATTACTGAATGCGTGTTGAGGACTATAAAATTTAAGAATTGAATTAAGAGACTAATTAAAGTGAGAATCATGTAATAGTGAACTACAATAGCTGCTTTGTACCTTGCTCGAAACAATGTCATCCATGAGCTAATAATGGTATTGGAAGCTCTAAGAATTTTAGTGTCATTCAACAACCACTCAAAGGACTCCTTGGTTACATTGTCTCCCATGCCAAGTAAAGATATAGTTGTAAGCGTGGTGTTACCAGCAGATGCTGTAGCAACACGCATATATTCCTCCATGCTGGGGATGTATCCTTCGTGGAACCATTTGGCCTCATCAAAGTAAGCTTTGGCTGCATTTTTCCACTGCATATATGGGACATAAATATACGTAAATTAATTAAAAAAGTGAAAAGCAAATTAAGCTGTGTGTTTAATTAGTTAATTATTACATACAGCTTCTTTTGCATAGAAAGCTCTGTATGCTCTTCCTTCCTTCACCATCTCCTCCTCAATTTCATTGAAAACATTCAAAAGCGTACGGTAGAATATTTGCATGTACTCTGGCAGTTCATCCATGCAATTGACATTCCATCTGTAAATTGCACATACCATATACATCTGAAGCATATCTACGATGGGGGGGGGGGGGGGGGGGGGGGGGGGGGGGGGGGGGGGGGGGGGGGGGGGGGGGGGGGGGGGGGGGGGGGGGGGGGGGCAAAATTAAAATTTGGTTTGGTTTTGTATTTATTTAGAGCTTCTTAGATCTATGTCCAAAAAGATTAGTCGTCATTGGGTTTAGTCCACAAGTTTTTGGTTGTATTGATGTAGGTCTTTTGACGTTATTATTACTTTTTTTGTTGTGTCGATTTTACCCTTTAAGGTAAATAAGGAAAACACATTGAAAATCTAAATTTAATGAATTATTTCATTGTAATTGAATTCCAGAATTTAAATTTTGAATTCTTTCCTTGATAATATTCCTAATATATGGATAAAATACAATTTAATCAATAAAAAGTAAAGACCCACATATTTTACCAATCGATCAGACAAGCACACACATTAAATTATGTACATAACATACATGTAAATAATGTTATTATTAGCAACGAAAAAAACTTAGTGATAAATCGTGTTACCTATAAGTTAGGAACATAAATTAGAAGACTACCTATAAGTCAGATACAAAAAATAGACAAATAAAATTGTATACCTATAAAAAAAAAGGTACATAAAATACTATTACACATTGTCGAAAATATGAAAAAACATATATATACCTATGCAATAGGCAACATGCAATATGACATAAATGATTTTTACCCGATTCAAGTCATAAGGGGCAACATTGGAATAAAAAATAATTTTAAAAATAAAAAATAAAAAGATTACACCAGAAAGTATATTAAAAAGGAATGTAATCTTATGTGGCACAAAAGTCAAAGAACTTGGATCAAAGTCACCAAAAAATCCAAAGATTAAACCCTACTCCTTAATAGAAATTTAGATCTATATAAACTTTTCTATTTTATTTACTTATAAAAATTCATCCAACCTTTGAACTGCTTAGATCTCGAGTTCTTCAAATGTACCGAATGCATCGTACATATCATCCATTACTGTTATCAGGACAACCACTTTTGTGAGAATGTTTCTTCCAACGAGGTATTGAGGCTCAAAATAGACCCCCACAACCCATAAGTATAACTCCACAATTCTGTCTCTTGCAAAAGGCAGCTTCCTTTTGAAGTCTACTTCTTTCCACCACCTAATTCATTGCTAATAGTAGTTAATGAATTACTAACTTAATTACATGTGCTAATCTCACGTAATTAAAAGATAACCTACCTAATAATCTCACTGAGCTCCTGTTTGTGCAAAGACTGAACAAGATTGAAATTTGACTTGGCAAGTTTTAATAGAGCTTCATTATGTGAAGCTTCATCTTGGTAGATGGACATGAACAACCGATGGGCGCATAACCTCTCGAGACTCTTTCGGAGCGGTCTCTCTAGGGCTTGAGAGCTATTTGTTCTGCCAGTTGATAGCTTACATGGGTTGTTGCCGACTCCAGATGTTTTGTAGTGAAAACAAGAGCCTCTTCTAGTATATCTTCTCCATGCACCCTCAGATGCGTTGCTTCATAAAAGCTTAGCATTCCAGGCACATCAGGGATTAAGCTTTACTTGAAGCCTCCATTTTTACGATCTTTGAACTTGTTGAATATTCCTGCTCGATTGCAGCAAATGGACACATAACACATAAATATTAAGAAATAATTTTGGCCAAATTCAATCTCGTTACATTATTTTCTCTAATAACTTACTGCATGAAACATTATGTCCATGTTGTCTTAGTAGCCGAAAACCAAGGGAAACATTGTATAGGTCACCATCACCATCATCATCATCATCATCATAACGGAAATAATTTTGTAGCATATATGTGGCCCAGTGCTTCTTCTATTTCGTTCTCAAAATGGTATGCCAAGCCGAGGCGCTGTATTGCATCAATTAGCTTCATCTGATATGAAAAATCACCTGCACCAGTTGTGAATACTTCCCTCCTCACTTGTTTTAGGTCTTCAACTTCTTGTTGCTTATGGGAATAAGTTATCTGCACCCATAACATTAAATGAGCAAAATACATGTCAAATTTCTTTTGAAACAAAAAACAACATGGATTTATTTATTTAATTGCATGATATATAAATTACAATGTCTTCTGAATCATAATTCATAAACTGATCCCCCCAAATGCTCGGGTGGAAATTTGCCGTATGTCGAACAATTTGATCAGGCTTAGAACATTGTGATTGAGCTGCTGAACCAGCTTCTAGCGACATGATTTGTATTTGTTAGTATGAAATTTGTATTGTCATTTCCTAGACTCTAGCATAGGTTGAAAATTAGTGTGTGAAGAATTGTTACTGGACGTTTTGACACAACTCGTTCAACCCCATACTTCCGAGGCATGACTTGACCGATGTGAGAAACTTTACTTCAGGTAAATTATGACATAATCATGCATTCAATATAGGATTCCTAGTTGGAGTTATTTTCACTCAAGTATTTTTATGTTAATCATATTTTTAATAGGATTAGATTTTATCTCTTGATATTATTTCCTACTTGTTTTGTCTAATTAATTTGTTTAGGTAGATATTGTTTTAAAAGATTGGTTGTAGTGGAAAGTCATTAGGTTTCCTCACATGTTGCATTAGTTGGCGTCATCACATAGCACGCGAATGGAATTAGAATTTATATTGATAATTGGATAATTGTTTGGCTGCTGTGTTGGCGTCTTAATGAAGAGACCTTTTTGCATGATGTTTAGAAATCTTAGTTGAATTGGTTTGTGAATCCTTGTTGCATAGGAAGTGTACTCACGTGGGTTTCTCTCAATTGAGAGAAACCTGCATGGAATAAAACCATTGGTGTTTCTTTTGATTAGTAGCTTTCAACGTATTGGTTTTTCTTTGAAAATATTGAATCTGTTTTGAGAAAGCTGCTGTGCTTATTTTCTTAGATAAGTCATCAAGTGTTCCTTGTTTACTTGGTGATTTATCAAATTCTTTCTTCATTCATATTGCATTCATATGCATGTCGGTGACTCATACGGTTGAGGGCACCAAGATCGTGATGGCAGTTTTCCTCCGGTGAGCTTGAAGCAATCATGACCAGTATTGCGTTCAACATAAGGAGAGTCGAAGATCATCCCGTGACGGAAGTTGAGTTACGAAGAAGTCGGTAAACATTAGCTAGAATGTGTCTAGGATAAGTGTGTGAGTACTTCTTGTAATCATCGTTCTATAGTGGATTTGTGTTGGATTGAGGAGTCTTGTGGATTTTCCCCAGAGGTGGGGTTTTACCACGTAAAATAATTCCCCTTTTGAGTGGGATATCTTTTGTAACTCAATCCAATGGCCATCCTCAATCCAATGGCCAGGTCGAAACTGTGAACAAAATCATCAAGAAGATTTTGAATACCAAACTTGACAAAACCAAGGGTTGCTGGCCAGAGTTACTCCCAGAGGTTCTTTGGTCCTACCGCACCACCTTCCGTACCTCCACAGGTGAAACGCCTTTCTCTCTTTCCTTTGCTACCAAAGCCGTAGCACCAGTGGAGATTGGCCAGCCCACATATCGAACCTCCATTTACGATTCTGAAGCCAATGACCAGCAGTTAGCCCTGAACCTAGACTTCATTGACGAGCTTCGTGACCAATCCAACATGAGCAAGTCGCCTACAAACAGCGTATTGCCAAGTACTATGACTCCCGAGTCAAACAAACATGCTTTCAGGATTAAGGACTACGTCATGAGCAAGGTTTCCTTGGCCACCAAAAACCCTACTGAACGTACTTTGGGTCCTACATGGGAGGTCCTTATGAGATTACCAAAGTCTGCCGCCCCGACACTTATGTAACGACCCAGTCCCAAATAAATTGGTAAATATTAATTTATTCAAATAAAAGACCATTTTGCCCCTAGAATATTTTATTAGGATTAAAGGTGACTTTTTGATCAGGAAGGAATTTGGGAATTTTGACAGTATCGTTGCGTAGAGCGCAGAGAGATGAGTCTGTAGACACGTAATGGGCTCGATTTGGAGTTGTAACAAAGAAGTTACGATCAAAAGAAAATTAGTGGCACAATCGTAATTATTTCGAAATGAGATTTTTATAAAAACATAAAACTCTCTCTCTCTCTCTCTCTCTCTCTCTCTCTCTCTCTCTCCCCCCTCTGGTGTGCAAATCAGCTTCCCATGGCTGTTACTATTCATTCGATGGCTTTTTGGGCCACCATCGTCGCATCAGCCGCTGGAACCACCGGTGCTGGCCGAAAATTGCAGAACTCCGAGTGATTTTTGAGAGATTTTTTTGAAGCTCGTTCGGACGTTTTCTGTGACCAAATCTTGCGATCCAGGTGTGGTTTTGCATCCTCTCAATGTGATTTAGCTGCTGGTTGGGTTATTTAGGATCAATTTCTGTGTTTTGGTGGTTAAATAAGCTATGGAAGTTTTGGCCAGTTTCGGCCACTTCCGACCATTTTTCGAGATATGTCCAAGAACAAAAGTGACTCCAAATGGGATTTTACACCTGAGATCGGAAGGTTGGCCGGCGGTTTGGAGTTTTCCTGGCCGCCAGAAATTACTCAAGGCACCCATGCGCTGTCGGCGCATGGGCCAGGAAATGGACTGGCATTAGGTTCTAAAATGATCTCCTGGTCCTCACGAGTGCGTAGGTACTTCCGGATTCCAATTTGGTTATCATTTGATAGTCGATCGGATATTGCATATTATGCGTTATCCGGGTTCGACATGTTCAGACCGTTGGATCGACCCCATCTTAATATATGATAATCTAGACATCCCTAGGATCGTGTAGGATTCGACGGATTGTAAAACGAAGACCCGGATACTCCGAAAATGCCAACCCTAGGGTTAGGTTACGGTAATTGTCCGATCGTGCGATCGCGAGCGATCCGACCATCCGATTCTGACCAAACTTGCAGGACGTGTATCCTAAACCTTGTGGAACCCATAGGAACTTTCAGATAGTAAAACGGAGGTCATGGGGTCCGTGGGCCCGTTTGACCAAGTTTGGGTAGTTTGACCCTTGGTTGACCGTGTGTCTTCCAAGGTTGTTTCACCTTCCAATGAGGGATAAAATGATCGTAGTGATAGGTTTTGATCGTTAGTTGAGTTAGGTTGATTTTGTGGGATTAGAATATTTTATTGTTTTAAAATGGGGGGGATTATCGGATACTATATTGTGGTTGAGGTTTATGCAATATTAGTTTCAATATATATATATATTTATAATGGTATAAAGATGTTTTGGGAATAAGGATTTAGAAATTCGTATGTAGTCATTATAGTAACACTTAATATGGAATTGAATATTATGGGTTATGGTGGAAAGTCATATGATGGTTAGGTCATACGTGGCGTTGGATTTTCCAGCGTATGGGGAGATTATGCGATATGATTGTTAGGTCACACATGGCGTAGGATTTTCCAGCGTGTTGACAAATCCCATATGTGGCGTTCGATTTTCCGGCGTATGGGGAGATGATGTGATATGATTGCTAGGTCCCACGTGGCGTAGGATTTTCCAGTGTGTGGACAAACCCCATATGTGGTGTTGGATTTTCCGGTGTATGCGGAGATTATGTGATATGATGGTTATGTCACACGTGACGTAGGATCTTCCAGCGTGTTGACAGACCCCATACATGGCGTTGGATTTTTCGGCGTATGGGGAGATTATGTGATATGATTGCTAGGTCCCACGTGGGGTAGGATTTTTCGGCGTGTGGACATACCCCATACGTGGCGTTGGATTTTTTCGGCGTATGGGGTGATTATGTGATGGTTATGTCACATATGGCGTATGGCTTTCCGGCGTGTTGACAGATCCCATACGTGGCGTATGGGGAGATTATGTGATTATTAGGGAGATGAATTAAGGATTGTTATACTAAGTTGGGAAAGAAAGATGTTTGAAAGAGATTGTGTTTGGTGAGTTGTGATTTAAAGAAAGGGAAAGGGATAAATTCTAGAGTCTATCATTTCGTATTACTGTACGTAATGGATCGTATATTATTGGGACTGGGATGTTTGTAGAAAGAACTACGTGTGGCTTGATCCCTTAGTAAGGGTATGTAGGTAGCCTGGGGTCCCATCTAGGTGCGGCTGCGGACTAAATTTTATTTATGTTGTTTTATGGAGTATTGGGTTTGACCTGGTCGTGGTCCTGAAACTCGGCTGAGACCGAGGTGCGATTGAATATTTGTTCATACTCCAGTTTGGTTAAGGGAGGGTTGTGTAAGTGTGTCTAGGCAAAACAGATATAAAACCCGTGTTGGATGAGGGTGCGATATGGGTTGAGGCCTTAAACTACTTGCGTTTGTGCTAGGAGGTTAAAGCTTGCATGATTGAAATATGGAGAAGTTAATTTATGTTATTTGTAGCGGGCATTCATAAATGAGTTTGAGTTTATTTTATATGGATTGTTTAATGCGTGATTCTATTTTAAGAACATTGCTGGAGGTCATGTTTCCATTTAGGTGAAGGCTGGAGGCCGAACATATGAATTACATGAAATTATATTGTGCATGCTGCTCGTTGGGATATTAAATTGTGAACTTTGTGTAGGTTGAAATTTTGGGGAATGTTCAATTTACAGGGGAGACTCTGCTGAAATTTCGGTAGAAAGTCTCGGTCTTTAGTAAGTGGGCCCGGCATCGGAGTGATGTCAGAATTCCCATAGGATTCGCCTCGGGTTCCGAGGAATTCGGCGCGAATCCTGTCAACTTATCAGCTTCGTGATCCCAAGGGCAAGACTTTGCCTTATCCTTGGAATGCTGATCACCTCAAGTACTACTATAAGTAAACACACCTAGACCTTAGGACATTATGTTTTCTTAGACTTTGGTTTTGAGCCTGAACTCGACCATCTCTTATACCTTTTGCCTTTCGGCACTTATCTAATGAAAGCGTGATTTTGGCTAATTCCTATCAATCGCATGATTATCATTATGCCAACGTAATTGATATCAAAGGAAACATGTCTACTATCATAGCAAATCAAAATAACCTTGCCTCATGGCAAGGCAAAATGTTCATACAAAACCAACAGTAGACACTACTGTCCCAAAAAATAACTAAAGTACATAAGTTATGAAGAGGCCTTCAGGACTCAATAGGTGGGGCATCCGCGGTGGCAGGCTCTGACTCTGGCACAACTGCAGTGGCATCGGTAGCATGGCTAGGTGAAGGAGGCTCGCCACTCGTATCGAAGTTAATCTCAAGTGAAGGGTTGAACTTCGCCAGGGTTTCCTCCCAATGAATTTGCTTATCTACCAATCGATCCATGATATAACTGCGCAGCTTCTCTGAAGTTTGGAATGACTTGACCACTTCGGCTCGGGCAGCAGCTATCTCTTCGGCCTTCTTCTACTCCGCTTCAGCTCGGACGACAACTATCTCCTCGGCCTTCGACCGCTTCAGCTCATCCACCTCCTTACATAAGCAAATATAACTTACATAGGCAAACGTGATGATCGTCTTCTGCGCTCGATCTGCGTCTTCGCTAGAGCCTCGGGGTCACTCTTAACGCATTCCAGGAAGATGTTCACCAAGGGTACCTCCTGCGGATGCATGGCCAGGTTCACCTCCTTCTTCTGCTGACACAGCCTGCCAAAGTCCACCTTCTCCACCCCCTCAGCAAAAACATCCTCCATACCAAAGGGGAGCTTCGGCGGCTCCTGCAGATCAAAAGGAGGAAGCCTCGTTTCCGCCCCCATCACGCGCTGGTGAGCTTCCTCCAATGCCTTTTTCTTCCCCATCATGTCGGCAACCAGCCCCTCATTGTCATCTCTATGGCTCTTCCCAATCGCCTGCCTGAGACCCTCTTTCTCTGCCTTCTTCGCCTGAGACTTCCTCAGTCACCTTTGCATCTCGGCTTCATCAATATCCACAACTACCTTCGCGCCTCCCTTTATAATAACTACCATTGCACATCAAAAGCTAAGTTAGTCACAACTACAAAAGGGCAGAAGACAAACAACAAACAGTAACTCATATACTTACTTCCTTGCAAGAGTCCGGACTCTAGTAGATTCTTCGGAGTGACTAAGTGTCGGTATTCTCGCTCAGTCTCCGATAACAGTGACCTCACCTTCTCAACCTCGTCCTCCTTTTCCCTGAAAATGGGCCCCACTTCACTGAACCTGCGCCCAAGGTTAGTTACTACTCAGCCATTTATACTTGCAAAAGCAATCAATGGAGAACCAAGAGTGAAGGTAGTTAAAACACAACAAAACAACAATCAAGTCTTGAAGGAGGGGACTAAGGACCTATAGATTAGAAGTGGGTAGGAATGTGTTTGGTGACGGTCTTCTCGGGCGAACACTCCCAATCATCGTAGGCCAAACACCATCTGTTCTTTCAGTATTTTTAAGTAGAAGGCATGCGACTAATAAAATAACCCATCTTTTTTGCCTTTCGACAATTGGCTTGTACCCAGCCAAAATTTCCCTGTTGCTTTGATATTGAGTACAAATACATGAACTGCTCAAATGTTGGCTCCCTCAATCCAGCTAACCACCAAGCAATGTATACCCTATGTAGAAGAATCCAGCAGTTGGGATTCTATTGCCCCGGCGCATACCCCAGCTTGGCCAACATCATATGCACCTAAGGATGAAATGGTAATCTGAAGCCATGCTGGTACATATCTGTAAAAATCAGCACACATCCCTCCGAAGGATATCTAACCATATCAGCAGTAGTGGGTAACCTCAGGCCCACCGAGGGTTGGACACTAAACTCTGTCTGAAGCTCGACCAGCTTTACCTTTGTAAGTGTATTCCGCCTCGACAAAGGGACACCAACCCGTATCTCCACTCCCTCTGAAACTAAAGCCACGGCTACACCCACAGACCCCGACGATGATGCCTGATTGCTCGAGCCTACCTTTGGTGTATGAGGCAAGGTTAGAACCCGATCAGCCACAACCTCTAACACTCTGTAATTCCTCTATATTTATCTGTACTTGGCCTCCCGAGAATACTGATGGCTCACCCTTCTCACCCTCATGCACTACCACCCTACTCTCTATAATACCTTCTACCACACCCTCTGTCTAGGAACTCTCACCTTCGGAGCACACGACTTGGCTCCTCAATTTCAGTATCTCCCCACCAAAGGCAAGGGTGTTATGACTTTCTCTACCATAACTTTCAGACATCTACAATATGCAGAAACAAGGAAAATGAACTAATGCACATGCAAGAAGGATCGAAACAATAGAAGACAAGAAGGATGGCACACCTACATGCTCTTTGATCTAGAAACATACATTCAACAAGTTCATATCAATGTTCAAGGTGTTCATCAAGTTCATACTCATATTCAAGGTGTTCACCCTAATCTTCAATATGTTCATACCAAAAAGGACATTTCAATTCGAAAAAGTCAAGGGAAATGAGGTCTAACCTTGTTTGCACCACCTTGAAAAGATGTCGGAAATCACCTTGGCTACAGCACCACCACTAAAAATCTCACCGGGAATCTCCTTTTCTCCTTCTCACTCTCTAGAAAATTTTCCCAAAATCTCAAGTGTGATACCTTCGTCACCTTAAGTTTCTATTTATATAGACTTAAGGGTACCAATGCCTCGGTTCAAGTGAAAACCCTGGCACCCTTTCACCTTCCCTCTCAAATTCCTTGTACCTGCTCAACAATTTGAAATTCAAATTTCAAAATTAAAAAAAAAAAAAAAAAGGAGGAAGGGAATTTGAAAAGGCCTTGCCGAACTACAAGGCCTGTGCAGAAGCAATGGGGACTCACAATATGTAATAGGGGCTCAAGTCATAATCAAGTTACCAGGCTTACGACACCACGCGGATGAGCTGAAGCCAACAGTATGTTGAAGCCTCATTCGACAACAGCCCAGCTCAAAGTGACCCGTGTCCCAGCTCGTGCACAAGAAGCTTCCAAAATTATCCTTTCAACAAAGGCCCACAAAACTATTACACTAGCCTTGTTGAACGGCAAGGCCCTAGAAAAAGCAAAAAGGGGCACGCAAATTTCACCAAGACCACCCTTGCCGAACGACAAGGGTCAAGCAAAATTGATTGGAGGTTCAAAAACCACAATCCCAAGTTAGTCCTGTCGAAGGCCAAGAATCCAGACCAAGAAACCAAGACCATTCCCTCGCTGGGCTGCCAAAGACCAGGCAAGTTCCAAAATTTCCCTTGCTGAACGCAAAGAAGGATCTAGGACCTTTATTCTGCAACCAAAAGCTCGGGCCCAACTTTCCCTTGCTGAACCCAGGCTCGTCCCAGGCACCTTTGCCGAACGGTACTTGCCTTGCTGTGCGAAAATTCAAAAACCACTTGACCACCCGGAGCTGAAACACAAGTAGGATCGCGACAAATTTTTCCTAAGACACCCTTGCTGATCGGCACTACGATGAAGAAGTAGGGGACTCAATTTCCCATGTTACCAAAACCCACAAAGGACCAGATCTTTTGCTGAAGGTTTATGCTCACAAAGCTTACCAATCTGCCTAAACTACCCTTACGAAACGACAAGGGCTATACAGAAGCCACCGAGATGCCAAGATCGTGAGCAATCCTTACCAAGCCTCGTGACTGTCAAAGACACCACAGGAACCTCAAAAATCTTTTCGATCCACCCTTGCCGAACATCAAGGGTTAAGCAGAAGGGATGGGGTCAAAAAATATTCTTGTGCTACAAGCTGAACGACGGACTCACCGTGGCCTTACCTACCAAAGAGTCGAACTCGAACTCAAAACTACCCTTGCCGAACGGCAAAGGGGCATGCTGAAGCTAAGGAGTTGAACTCATACTCAAGTCGGAAGAAAACTTTGACCATTGTGAGCTCAAGCACCGTGAGCTGACAAAGTCTTGATCGAGACTTCCCCTTTTCCAAAACTCACTCACCGAAGCTCACGTACCCAGACCCTTTCTTGCAGAAGCTGTTAGGTGCTGAAGCCAAACCAACTCACATATCAAAGAGACTCGAAATCAGGATAAGAATGACTTACCGAACAATAGGCAACACGTTAGAACCTCCCTTGCGGCTGTGTTCTCTTGTCATCCCTCCTTCCAAACCCTAGCCTTATATGTGCCAAAGCCCAACTCTTGAGATCAACTCCAAGCACATTCCGAAAGTCCACTCCAAATTACCCTTGCCGAACGGCAAGGGCCATGATGAGTCTTCTTGGGCCATTTTTCTCATTTCAACCCTCTGGCGAAGCCTTGAAGGCCTGGCTCCAAGGACTTGCTAAAGGCCTACTCCAGAAGGCTCTCAAGATTTAAAAAAAGAAAAAAAAAAAAAAAGACAAAACAGCCTTGCCGAACGGCAAGGCATGTGCTGAGGTAGAAAAAACGTCACAAAAATTCATAACCATTGGACCTTGCCAAACGGTAAGGCCTATGCACAAGATATTTCCCCGCATCAGTGTTCTTTCAAGGGGTCACCTACCTTATCCTTGCCAAACGCCCAGGTACTCAACTACCAACAGTCTTGGAAGCTCACACATTCTCTCTCTCCTTGCCAGAAGCCCAGTCAAATGGCAAGGCCTATGCTACTCTCGCTTAGCTTAGCAACTAGGCCATAACTTCGAAGTGATGACGCAACTTGTAGCTTACCAACTTGGGGGACTAGGGAATGCCCTACGGCTCCCACTGAATCTGGAATGCTCGGTCATAATTACACAAAAAAATCTCACAAGTTCCCAATCCAGAAGTTATTTCTTGACTGCGAACTTAGGGGACTACTGTTTACACCAGAATCAACCGAGCATATTTAGCATCAAAACGACTAGCACCAAGGCAGACACACCCTCTTCCCTGTCGAAGGAAGACACCCTTCTGAAGCGGTAGCCACCTGCCGAAGCTCCTGACTGCCGAAGCTCCTAACTGCCAAACCCAATCTCCAAGGACACGTGTCACCACCACAGCGACTTGCACAAAGTCCCACATCGAAACTTTGTGCAAACCTCCCATTTTTACTTCCCTATATTACCTTATATATCTGACTTAAGCATTGGTGAGCCTTCGGCAGGCACCACACCGGTGTCCGTAGCTTGACGACTGCTTCTTCCTTCTTGTCTTCTGCAGGTTCTTCCCTTACCGAAGGTTCTCACCTTCTTCCTTGCTGAAGACTCTACTCTTCTCTCTAAGTTGCCCCCCCCCCCCCCCCCCCCCCCCCCCCCCCCCCCCCCCCCCCCCCCCCCCCCCCCCCCCCCCCCCCCCCCCCCCCCCCCCCCCCCCCCCCCCCCCCCCCCCCCCCCCCCCCCCCCCCCCCCCCCCCCCCCCCAAAGAGAGCATCAATAGGAGTATTTTTAATTTAGTCTAAAAATCAATCACAAAACCCGAAAGGCCAAACAAGTAAAACGATGTAGTTTTAATACTTTAGATGCCTACCTCTCAATGATCAGCGACCAATTTGTTGGTCGCTATATTTGACAAAATGTTTGTGTGGCAACTTTCATTTGCAAACGAACAAAGTAAACTTAGGGACCAAATATTTTGGTCGCATTTAATTTTAGATTTCGTGGGTACCAAAATTGAAAAAGAGGCGACCAAAATTGGATTTGGTCGCGAATTCATTGAACAGTGTCAAAATAGTTTGGTCGCCCTTCGAAAATATTTTGTTGCCAATCTGTTGGTTGAAGTCTTAACCCATGCCTAAATCTCACGAAATATTTAGCGACAAAATTACAAAATGTCCTCGCTAATAACTCTATTGGGTGACCAAAGTTGCGTTGGTCGTAGAAAAGATTTTTTCTTGTTGTGATGTCACATCACATATGCTGATAATTATTTTCAGCAATTATTGGCTGAGAGGGGAAAGAAGGAGGGTTATGAGCATGGTCTAAAATATCGATGATATCGGAAATATCGGTAGTCTAAAAACATGGAAATTTCGATGGAAATATCGGGATGTTATCGAGATCGATAAAAATTGAATAAAAACCATGTAAGAAAAACTTGGAAGTTTTTATTGAAACTTTGGAGAATGTTTATTTAGTCAATTATCTATTAGTTTATAAAAAAAAATTAGAAGGAAATGCATTACATGATGGATTTAACTGAGTTAAGTTGATTATATAGCGAGCTGGCAAACACTGTGAGTGTAGAAAATATGTAGTAATTAATGAAAAAAAAGATTAAACACAGCATTATCATTTATATATAATGATTTACTACAATATTTTACACTTTATATATTGCATGGTAAGATACATAAGTGAGTTAGTACCACATAGAGTTCCTATGAGGTTCACTATCTTCATCATCTCTATGTATAGAGTAAGTGTGTTGTAAAGAGTATTCATCAAATGATAAATCCCCAAAATAGTTTTTCATGTAATTGTTAACATGCCACCCATATAAATATAACTATTTTAGCATATTATCACTAAAACATAAGTGATATATGGTGGTTAAGGTGTTGGAAGAGTAAAATAGGAGGGGTTCAAATCCCCTTTTTGTCATTGGGGATTTTTTTTTTTTTACTTATATTATTTAAAAGTGTTATTGTTTGTACCAAAATTTGCACTTTTTGGCCAAACTCTCCATTCTAGCCAAAATACATTTGGACATATTTTTTTACTCATCAGCCCAACTGGCTATTCGGGCTCTACTTGCCAAAAAATTGGAAAAGAAACCCATATCATTCCAAGAGATAAAATAAGCCAAAATAGCTTTCCCAAGTTCCCAGATTACATATTTTGACACTTGAGGTCTGACCTTCATTAACTCAAGACCATATCAAACAGAAAGGTAAAAGCAAAAGTTATCTCCTATAGCCATTTAAGTCTCAGACCCGTGTGGTCTCATCAGTTAAGATATTTTCTTCACAAGTTACAAGGAAAAGATATTCATCACAATTGATATTTTCCAGGAGATATTTTCCAGATATTTTTAGGAACCAAAATTCCTATAAATACAAGGGATGAGAACTGAAAAAAGGACAAAAATCAAACACAAAATTCAACAACAGTCAATTGACCAATCAAAGAAACAATCAGTTCACTGATCATTCTAGCCTTCAATAGAAGCAAAGCCAACAAAGGTACCAAGGACCTTCAAAGCTATCCTTGAGATTCTGCTCAGAATTCCCAGCCGCTCACAACTCAACTTGATTATAGCTCTGCCAATTTCAACATTGGTATCGATTTCCAGCTAATATTTATTAGTTGAAGGTGCAGCCAATTCAGTCCAGCCACACAATCCAGTGCAGTCCAGCTTGACTTAAATAGTCTCATAAATGGCATTTTAGGCAGAATTCGAAGTCCAATATTTTGATGTATTTCCGGACTTAGCAGTTCCTTTCATTTACTGTATTTCAAACAGTTCTCCTTGAACTTGTTTTTATTTTCAAACACTTGTATTTTTGCTTTACTTTCCAGTTTTATTTAGATAAATTATGAAGTCCTTACTAGTCTAAGGCATAGAAAAGAACTTACTTGGGAGATATTCCTCACCCAAATTCACAATCGTTTGTTCATAGTCAATAGCTCGGGGCGCGAGTTATTTTTACTCTAAAATCTGTTAGAATTGAAAAATTGCTAACGGTGGAACGCTCGACACACAAAGAAAGTTAATTTATTGACCAACCATGGTCTTTGGATTAATGGGGAACTTTACCCTACCATCATAGGAAAAAAACGGGTGAACAGTTATAAGATTGATTGATCGAATATAATAGGAATCTTCCAGAGACCAAAAAATAAAAAAATAATAAATAAAAAATAAAAATAAAAGAACCTTTAGATTCTAATTAGCAATTATTGATTGATGTGTTATCAGTTTGGTTAAATAGTATATGCATCGTATGTTTTATAGTATAGTACACTACCTTTTTTTTAATAATTTGGCTGCTGGCTTTTGATTTTTGATTTGTTTGGTCAAATTTTGATTTGAGTTATTTGGTATTTCTTGTTTTAATGTCAGATAGTTGATTTGATGATGCTTTATGTCAATTGCCAAGTATTGTATTTTGTATATGATTAATCAGGCGATTTTTGCTTAGTTAGTTGTTTTTTTACTAATGGCCAGTTAAGGTTTTTTTCTCTAAGTTCTTAAAAATCATTTTACACATAGATAAATTTGTCTTTAATATTTTGAATATAAAATGAGTTAGAAAATATGACATGGATGAAAATAGCATCACTTGATACACATCAATCAATAATTGTTGATTAGAATTTAAAGGTTATGTTTTTTTTCTTTTGATTTTCTGGCAAATTTTCATTATATCCGATCAATCAATCTTATAACACATAAATTATTGCATTAAATTATGCATAGGGCAAACTTTCGATGTCAAATATTTTGACAACTATTATGTATGTCACGTCACATACACTGATGACTATTGTTGGTGAGCATCTCCAAGGGTGTAAGTGTCGCATCATATATGCTCATGAGAGGGAGGGTTAGAGCAGTTCCAGCGGAGCCCCAGCGTCTCGGGCTGGGCTCTTTTTTTCGAAAATTCGGTTTCCAGCGAGGGGCCTTCGATTCGGGCTGGCTGCGGGTCCCACCAATTCGGGTTGGCCCGAAGGCCAGTTCAGCCCCAGGTCCAACTCGAGGGTTAAATTTTTTGTACCGTTGGCGCGTGCAATGCACGGGCCAACGGTACAAAAAATTTAAACCTGCGTGTGCTGACGTCAGCGTGACGTCAGCTCCAACGGTTGGAAGACACGTGTCACGTCCCCAGTGCTCCGATTTGATTCTCCTTTCAAATTCGATGGTTCTCGTTTTTCCAGCAATAAAATTATGAAAAAAAATCGAAATTTTTTAAAAACAAATACTAAAAAATACTTTAAAAATCTGATTTTTTTTCCTATAAATACCTATCAAAACCCTTCACTTTCAACACCAATTCTCATACATTTTATTCTACTTCTACTATTACTCAACATTTTTTTCACTCTTCACTCAACATTTTCATATCTTTCACATTGTATTTTTATTTCTTATTTTTATGGCTTCTTCTATCGACACCGGAGGGGCATGGAGCATCATGGAAGATGTGTCCTTGTGTGAGGCTTGGCTCCAAGCTTGTCATGATCTCGTGACAGGCAATGATATGAGATTTTTTCATATGTGGAAAAAAATTCATGATATATTTTGTGAAAAAATTCCGGGGTCGACTCGTACGGAAATGGCATTGTCTAGTAGGTGGAAAATTCTCAATAGAGAGATGGCAAAATGGAGAGATGCCTTGTCAAAAGCGATGCAAAATGTTAGAAGCGGGCAAAATCGTACTAACGAGGTAAGTATTTTGTAATTTTCGTTTTATTAAATTTAATGTCCTAATATATATATTTTGTTAATATTTCTTGCATTTTCAATATTTTGTTAATATTCTTTGCATTTTCAATATTTGTTAATATTCCTTGCATTTTCAATATTTGTTAATATTCCTTGCATTTTCAATATTTGTTAATATTCCTTGCATTTTCAATATTTTGTTAATATTTCTTGCATTTCCTTTTTTTTTTCGTTACTTGCATATCCAATATATTTTAAATATTTCTTGCATTTCCATTTTTTTGTTAAATAGATGATTCAAGCACAGATGTGGTTCGGTGCAACCGGGGCTGGCAAAAAACAATTCTCCCATCATGAATGTTGGGAGGTGGTGAAAAATTGCAAACGCTTCAATATTATTCACACGGGTCCCGAAGTTATTGTTGCGTCGATTCAGCTGCACCAAAATAGATTCAGCTGCATCCTCAACTTGTGATACTCGCAAGTGCACGAGCCGTTGGTAGTTTAGCGTATGTAAGTGCGAGGTCGATCCCACGAGGATTAATGATAGATTGATTTAATTCAATTCCCTGTACAAAACAGAAATGAAAAAAAGAAAGAAAATAAATCAAACAAGAAAGAAAGAAAAGAATTAACTCAAGCGAATAAGTTCCCAAGTTCAATTTAGATTAAC
Organism: Prunus salicina; assembly: GCA_020226455.1. NCBI lineage: Eukaryota > Viridiplantae > Streptophyta > Magnoliopsida > Rosales > Rosaceae > Prunus > Prunus salicina. Next base: position 14,606,349 of record CM035345.1, on the reverse strand, counting down.
TGATTGATTCTAGCTAAAGTATGATTAAGCCATAGTGTCTGGTTCTCACATATAGCACTTAATCACTAATTCTCACATATAGCACTCAATCACTTAGAACCTATGGCTTTATTCTCTCAAACAAGCATAATGAGTATATGAAATAGAAGCACAATATTTGGTTAGATCTCAAGAAGGGAATCAAATACTAAGAATACAGATACACTCATACATACCAGCACCCATGAATACATCCTCAAAGATCAGCTAGGTCTTTCACAAGGTTGTAATGAAAGGCTAAGGTTATGGGAAATGGAAGAATTGGAAGGAACACGATTAACTTAAGAACATACCAAGGTTGCATTCTTCGTTGATCTGCAAGTTATCATTGATTTAGAATGGTATGGCTGCAACTTCATAGCATCATCTGGTATAGACCTTATATTTCACAGTTAGATCAAATGGAAACACTTTCTCTTTATTTTTTTTTTTTTTTTTTTGACTTGATCTACTTCTTCTTTAACTTTATTGCACAGATTCACAACAATTTACATTTAGGCATGGGGCAGCACCTTCCTTGCTCAAACTTTATCTTGGCATACCTTGGTATATTTCTAAGCTATAGGGTATGGCTATAATAGGTTTAAATATCTCAGATTGAGATACAAAGTTAGGGGAATTATAAGGGTGATAGAAGAAAATGGCTTGAAGTGTTTGGCTGCAACAGAGCTGATGGAACACACAAATGGGTAGGGTGAAAAGAAAGCACAAAGAATGGTTATACACACATAGCCTAGCATCACTTCAATGAGTTCATCCATGAGTGAAAGCATGCACCTGATATCTGCAAAGAGAATCATCCTTAGTATTCAATCAAAATGGAACAATGAGATCATTTAGAGTGAATTGAAGAAAATAAGTAGAGATGAGGAATAGAAACACTTTAAACCCTCTCAAGAAGGCAATTAGGCTCGAAATAGCTCACTAGGGTAGTCTCCACTATTCTCCTTCAAGAATCTGAGCATGGTACTTTAGCCACCAGAATTCTAAGAGTAAAAGCTTTGTGAAGTGTAAAATGTTGATATGAAAATCTCAATGGCAACTCCATAGCATTGGTTGTATGACATTCTAAAAATTGAAATACAAGTGAACAAAAATTGAAAACACAAATCAAATAACAAAAATTGAAAATTGAAAACACAAAAAAAAAAAAAAAATTGAAAATCTCCATTAATACCCCCAGACCTGAATTGGACATTGTCCACAATGTGAAAGCATATAAGAAAACAGAAAACAGGGGTTAAGGGTAACCTGGCATTGCATGGTTCATCCTTGTTGCGTAGATTCAGCTGCACCAAAATAGATTAAGCTGCATTCTCAACTTGTGATACTCGCAAGTGCACGAGCCGTTGGTAGTTTAGCATTTGTAAGTGCGAGGTCGATCCCACGAGGATTGATGATAGATTGATTTAATTCAATTCCCTGTACAAAACAGAAATGAAAGAAAGAAAGAAAATAAATCAAACAAGAAAGAAGGAAAAGAAATTAACTCAAGCGAATAAGTTCCCAAGTTCAATTTAGATTAACGGATTGATTCTAGCTAAAGTATGATTAAGCCATGGTGTCTGGTCCTAACCTTGTGTTCCTAATTCCTTAATTTGATCATCTGTTGTCTAACCTAAATTAAGCATTAGGAACCCATTAAGCATAGAAGAACATTTTAAACAACCAAGCATGTATCTAATCCCTGTTGTCGAATGTCCATACATACTCTTCCTATTCATAGTTCAATTCGAATTAAAGCATGGTGTCTACTCTTAATTCAAACCAAGATAGCTAACATGCAAGCCTTAATGATGATCAATCATTCGAACTAGCATATTAATTTATAAGCATAATGAATAAGAACAAAAACCATAATTGAAACTTGGAAACTACTCAAGCTTGAATTCTAAAGAAAAGAATTTACATTACAAAAAAATAAATTACAACTAAGAAGCAAAAGGAAAACGAGAATTGAGAATTAGAAAGGAAAACTAAGAGAATTTGAGGGAGAGAATGGAGGGGAGCTCTAGAGAAATGTTTGAGAGCTCCCCCCCTTGGGGTGTGTGTACAAGCTTGGGAAACCTCACTATTTATAGGCCTAAGGAAGTTGAAAATCTAAATTAAATATTGCTTTCCACTCACTTCATCAACTTCACCTAACACACCATTACATTTGAAAACAATTTTTCTTTCTTTAAACTTAGTGTTGCAGCTCCCACTTCAATTATAAGACTTGAATATGCTTCACCTAACCTTCCCACAAGATAGTGCACTTCACCAACAATTCCCACTAGATAGTGCATTTCATCATGTATATGTCATGCATGACAATGCATTGCACTGTTCTTTTGGGTTCGTTTTGGGCTTGTTAATACATTCATAAAATTCTGAAAAAATATGGATCTTCAGTCCCTTTGTCTTATCTTTCCCAGCATATGCAGCCCAACTCAAGGAAAAATCGGAAAGACTTTCAAATGTCATTTATGGCCCAGTAACGCAGATGCTGCCGAATTTTGATCTTGATCTACTAAATCATGTATAACTTCCTTTAGAAGACTCCGAATCATGAACCGTAAAATGCTACGGAAACTAGACTTCCGTATCTTTTCAATGATGTATGGCTCATTATCTGGTTCTTCTTGAGTAAGTACAGGTTAATCCGTGAAATTGAATGATCTGCAGACACTGTTTTAAGCTAAATTGTCTTCAAAATGCATGTAATGAGTCTCAACCTTATTACACTGAAACATACTCAAACTTTATTAAAAGCACAAGTTTAACTCAAAAACATGCCAAATCATAAGTTAGAATGGTACAAAAACGATATGTAATTATGCACCGATCAATGGTTCATCCTTCAAACATAGAATTTCTCAAAATGCTATCGATGGCTGAGCTCACCCATGGCTCTTCTTCTGACTCACTTTCCAAAGGGTCTGAAACAGACGAATCATATAGGGCTCCATCTATCATCAACTCATCCATCTGCTCCACGAAGTCTCGGAGCCTTGTGGTCATATACCCTAACTGGAAGTCAAACTCGTTAAGCACACTTAAGTAAATATCAAACTCAACTCGGATGTTACCTGTACAATACATATGACTGCTCAACACAATAGTTCTTGCCACAAACCTCCTATCTAGCAGATATACCCTCAAAGTATCTAGACAATGTGCCAGCGCCGCAAGTTGCATCTATTCTAATCCACAATCCAGATCCCAATTTGGAATCATGTCTTCAATTTCCCCTATCACCCTACCTCTATGAAATAGAAAGGCATCTATGGTAACTTCTGAGGGATCCATGGCAAATACAACCACGAGCACCTCAATCACCTCAAACACCCGTTGCATAATGGTGTCCTCTCCCTTAGGATCTTCTGGTGGGATAGCTGGCAGTGAGCTCAACAAAACCATTGGGCTAGGCACCTTCACCATGCTCAATTCGGACTCCTTCTCCTTGAGCTTTCCACTGACGGCCTCCTGGAGTTTCTCCATTGACAAGATCTACAATAAGCAACAATTTGGAGAAGGTTTGATTCGGGAGGAAGAGGAAGTTGAGATGTTCAGGGGTTAGCGGGCGGCTAGATAAAATGAAAGATGGAGAGTTAATTTTAGGGTTAATGTGGGTAGTGTTTCAGTGTTTGGCAGTCCACAATAACTTAATATCTAGCCACTAATAAACATTTACAAATATTAGTATTTTATCAAAAAAAAAAAAAAAAAGAAACACTAATATAAAATAAAATAAAATAATTTTTTTTTTAATTTTTTTAATTCAAAAAGAAAAATGAAAGAGAAAAATTTATTTTTAAAAACATACGAATATACAAGTGACTCACGGATTACCAATTAAGAACCTCAGAAAACACAGCCAGGGGATCTAGGAAGTTTGGAGAGGTCACAATGGTCCTTCTTAAAAACCAAACTTCTTAGACACCGAAGGTGTCGCCTAAAGAACTCCTAGACACTGTATTAACAGAGATGCTCATTGGAGTTACCATAAGTCAACTCATATGAAAAATCTTTTTTTTAATTATAAATTTTGTATAAAAAGAAACATAAACTTTAAAATAATAAGAAAATAAATTAAGAGAAAGGATTAGAATGCTCCCCCTTGAAGCAATTAGGTCGAGCATAGATGTATTTGGAGGTCGCGACTTCTCCTACTACTCCACACTTCTCATCATGATTGGAGTTGCATTTTCTCTACTTTTTTATTTAGCTATCTAAATTGCTAAAACAAACACAAACAAAAACTTGAAAGAGAATTAAAAGGATTAGGACATAAAAACTAAACTGAAAAAGAAAAAAAAAAAACAACACACATCTAATTCCATGCTTCAAAGTATTTTTTTTTTTTTGGGTGTTGTGTAAGCCGGGACTTAAACCCAGTTCTCTTGCTTTTTAGGCAATTGTCCTGTTCCGTTGGACTACAAACACAACTTGTCAATTAACGTCATTACCTTTAAAACATGAAAGTGCGAGGTCGATCCCACGAGGATTGATGATAGATTGATTTAATTCAATTCCCTGTACAAAACAGAAATGAAAAAAAGAAAGAAAATAAATCAAACAAGAAAGAAAAAAAAGAATTAACTCAAGCGAATAAGTTCCCAAGTTCAATTTAGATTAACGGATTGATTCTAGCTAAAGTATGATTAAGCCATGGTGTCTGGTCCTAACCTTGTGTTCCTAATTCCCCAACTTGATTATTTGTTGTCTAACCTAAATTAAGCATTAGGAACCCATTAAGCATAGAAGAACATTTTAAACAACTAAGTATGTATCTAATCCCTGTTGTCGAATGTCCATACATATTCTTCCTATTCATAGTTCAATTCGAATTAAAGCATGGTGTCTACTCTTAATTCAAACCAAGATAGCTAACATGCAAGCCTTAATGGTGATCAATCATTCAAACTAGCATATTAACTTATAAGCATAATGAATAAGAACAAAAATCATAATTGAAACTTGGAAACTACTCAAACTTGAATACTAAAGAAAAGAATTTACATTACAAAAAATAAATTACAACTAAGAAGCAAAAGGAAAACGAGAATTAAGAACTAGAAAGGAAAACTAAGATATTTGAGGGAGAGAAGGGAGGGGAGCTCTAGAGAAATGTTTGAGAGCTCCCCCCCTTGGAGTGTGTTTATAAGCTTGGGAAACCTCACTATTTATAGGCCTAAGGAAGTTGAAAATCTAAATTAAATATTGCTTTCCACTCACTTCATCAACTTCACCTAACACACCATTACATTTGAAAACAATTTTTCTTTCTTTAAACTTAGTGTTGCAGCTCCCACTTCAATTATAAGACTTGAATATGCTTCACCTAACCTTCCCACAAGATAGTGCACTTCACCAACAATTCCCACTAGATAGTGCATTTCATCATGTATATGTCATGCATGACAATGCATTGCACTCTTCTTTTGGGTTCGTTTTGGGCTTGTTAATACATTCATAAAATTCTGAAAAAATATGGATCTTCAAGCCCTTTGTCTTATCTTTCCAAGCATATGCAGCCCAACTTAAGGAAAAATCGGAAAGACCTTCAAATGTCATTTATGGCCCAGTAACGCAGATGCTGCCGAATTTTGACCTTGATCTACTAAATCATGTATAACTTCCTCTAGAAGACTCCGAATCATGAACCGTAAAATGCTACGGAAACTAGACTTCCGTATCTTTTCAATGATGTATGGCTCATTATCTGGTTCTTCTTGAGCAAGTACAGGTTAATCCGTGAAATTGAATGATCTGCAGACACTGTTTTAAGCTAAATTGTCTTCAAAATGCATGTAATGAGTCTCAACCTTATTACACTAAAACATACACAAACTTTATTAAAAGCACAAGTTTAACTCAAAAACATAACCAAATCATAAGTTAGAAGGGTATAAAAAGATATGTAATTATGCACCGATCAGTTATGTTAAACGAGACGCCTTTCCGTGATTCAACGACATCGGATTCACCTCTCGATTCCCCTATGAGTGAAGACTCACCCATCCAAAAGGAACCAAGGCCTATTGGCCGAAAGGCTGCGAAGGCAAAGAAAGCGGCTAATTCAAGCAATCAGAATTCAAAGTTTTTGGAGGAAATTGCAAGGCAAAACGCCATAAGAATTGAAATGGAGCAGAAACGCCAAGATATGGAGGTGGCAATTCAAGCCGAGTGTGCACAAGAAAAGGAGTATTTGCGCAAAAAAGATATGGAGAAGACGGATCGGGAAACCATGGCGATGGATACAAGCCATATGTTCCCTGAAACAAAACAATATTGGAAGCTAGAACGAAGGGATGTTATGAGAAGAAGACTTTTCCAGGATGATGGGCCTAGCAATACGGATTGGTTAAATGATCAAAACCATTAAATTAGTTGGCATACCTTTTATGTATTTTTATTTTTCATGTTTTCTATTAAAGTTGGTGTACTTCATGTATTTTATTTTAGTAGTAGTAATTCTTAATGACTTGTATTGGATTTCTTTATTTAATAAACAAAGCATTCAATAAAAGACCATTTTATTCAACATAATTATTGAGGTAAAAAAATTGTGAATAAAACAAAAAAATGTTATCCGGAAATTTTATCCGATTATGAATAGTCTTGACACGTAGGAATCCCGAAATCTTATTCGAAAATATTATCCAAATTAATTATTGAGGTAAAAAAAATTGTGAATAAAACAAAAAAATGAATAGTAACTGCCCTTAACTAGGGCAATGGGTGAAAACACAGTTTACTATTTGCAAGGGCAGCCACTATTCACGTGAATAGTAAGTGCCCTAGGTCCCCCCTTGCCATGGCTAAGGGGGAATGGGTGGAATTGCTCTTATGAGGTGGAAATGTCGTTGGGGGTTTGTGGAAATTTTTTTTTCCTTATAATATTTTTAAAGAGTTTGAGATTGATTGATTGGATGTAATGGGAATATGCCAGAGAATAAAAAAACTGAAACAAAAAAGACAAGAAAAAGAAAAACAACCGTATATGAGCCGTATGTTTTATAGTATACTACACCACCCTAATTTACCGTGTCACACGCTTCACTAAAAGTCATTATGACAAAAATTCTTCTGAGCCAGACCTAAGGTCTTCCGAAATTGTGGATTTGCAGGCGTGCTTCTAGGCCATGCCATGATATTAATTAGTTTTTTCAAATTCTCTTTGATAATTTCAATATATATATATATATATCTGTATGTACTAAAAATTAGTTTTCCTCTTGCCACTCAAATAAGTTAATAACACTTTTAACATCATGTCTTTTTTGGATATTATACACAACCACAATAATTCTACATAAAAGTTTACCAGACACTTGACAGTATTGTTTATACTCACAACAGTTTCACTACACTCAACTACTTTATTTCAAAGTTGATTATTCTCAAGATAAATAACTTTTTTTGAAGTACAACAATACTAAACTGACACTACGGCTAACTCAAAGCCGTAAGTCAAAAGTAACGGATAATTTGAATATCTTTATTTAGTAAAGCCCAAACATATCTTAGAAATCAACCCAATAAGGCCTTCCCATAAGAAGCAAAGCAAGCTCTAGTTCTTTCTTCTTTCTCATAAAGACAGTCCAAACTCATAGGCTCATGGTGGTGCCGGATCAATGAAATAAGAAGCAACACTATCTTTCATGACTTTTCCAGCATGTGTGTAGCCATCATCTTTTTTGTAGACAAGATCCGCCACTCTTGTTAAATTAAGAACACGTACAAGGATAGGCATTGGCACAGAGGTTGGTCTGAGGAACTCCTCGTTGGTATCTTTCCACGAATCCACAATCTGTTTGTTGAAGGCATCAATTATTTCCTGCTCATCTGACACCTCATATTGCTTCCTGTAACAATCAATGGCAGAAGCAACATGCCCTCTCTCTTTCTCAAACTGCAAAAATATAATCCAAAATTTGTGAATTGTAACTCTAAACTCTACCGTGGTTTGGGTCGGAGAAGCAAAGCGGTTTTGGATTTGAGAATTGTGGTTAGAGTGGTTATAAAAAAGAGTCTAATCCAGCTTGTCAGAGTAAAAGTAAGAAAAGGGATTAATTGTGCTCTATCATAAGAAATAGGAACCCTATAAGGGAAATCGACAAGTAATTGTAAGCACAAATATTTGTGCTTTTAAAAGTCAGATCACAAAAACCACTCAGAGAGCACAAAAATAAAACAGTGTCCTATGACCAATTTTGTAGTAGTGTCAGAAGCATAGGGTAAAAATATATGGTGTGAGCAAATATTTTTGACAATAAAGAAATATACAAAAATTAATAAAATTTGATGGAAGGACCAAAGCGGACACATTACTGAATGCGTGTGAGGACTATAAAATTTAAGAATTGAATTCAGAGACTAATTAAAGTGAGAATCATGTAATAGTGAACTCCAATAGCTACTTTTGTACCTTGCTCGAAACAATGTCATCCATGAGCCTACCAATGGTAGTGGAAGCTCTAAGAATTTTAGGGTCATTCAACAACCACTCAAAGGACTCCTCGGTTACAATGTCTCCCATGCCAAGTAAAGACATAGTTGTAAGTGTGGTGTGCCCAGCAGATGCTCTAGCAACACGCATATATTCCTCCATGCTAGGGATGCATCCTTCGTGGAACCATTTGGCCTCATCAAAGTAAGCTTTGGCATTAGTTTTCCACTGCATATGTGGGACATAAATATTATGTAAATTAATTAAAATAGTGAAAATTAATAAGCGGTGTGTTTCTTTAATTAATTAACATACAGCTTCTTTTGCATAGTGAGCTCGGTATGCTCTTCCTTCCTTCACCATCTCCTCCTCAATTTCATTGAAAACATTCAAAAGCGCATGGAAGAATATTTGCATGTAGTCTGGCAGTCCATCCATGCAATTGGCATGCCATCTGTAAATTGCATACACCATATTCATCTGAAGCATATAAACAAAACAATTTTTTTAAATAAATAATTTCAAACCTTTGATGAATTGTTTCGGTAAAGATCTCAAGTTCTTCAAATGTACCGAATGCGTCATAGATATCATCCATTACAGAAAGCAGGGCAATAATTTTTGTGAGAAATTTTCTTCCAATAAGGTATTGGGGCTCAAAATAAACCCCCAAAATCCAGCAGTATAACTCCACAATTCTGTTTCTTGCAAAAGACAGCTTCCTTCCAAAGTCTAGTTCTTTCCACCACCTAATTCATTGCTAATATTAGTTAATGAATTACTAACTTAATTACATGTGCTAATCTCACATAATTAAAAGATAACCTACCTAATAATCTCACTGAGCTCCTGTTTGTGCAAAGACTGAACAAGATTAAAATCTGACTTGGCAAGTTTTAATAGAGCTTCATTATGTGAAGCTTCATCTTGGTAGATGGACATGAACCGGCGGGCGCATAACCTCTCGAGACTCTTTCGGAGCGGTCTCTCTAGGGCTTGAGCTATTTGTTCTGCGAGCTCATAGCTTACATGGGTTGTTGCTGACTCCAGATGTTTTGTCGTGAAAACAAGAGCCTCTTCTAGTATATCTTCTCCATGCACCCTCAGATGCGTTGCTTCATAAAAGCTTAGCATTCCCGGCAAATCAGCGATTAAGCTTTCCTTGAAGCCTCCATTTTTACTATCTTTGAACTTGTTGAATATTCCTGCTCGATTGCAGCAAATGGACACATAACACATAAATATTAAGAAATAATTTTGGCCAAATTCAATCTCGTTACATTAATTTCTCTAATAACTTACTGCATGAAACATTATGTCCATGTTGTCTTAGTAGCCGAAAACCAAGGGAAACTTTGTATAGATCACCATCACCATCGTCATCATGGAAATGATTTGCAGCATATATATGTTCCAGTGCTTCTTCTATTTCCCTTTCAAAGTGGTACGCCACGCCGAGGCGCTGGATTGCATCAATTAGCTTCATCTGATTCAAAAAATCATCTCCACTGGTTGTGAACACTTCCCTCCTCACTACTAGTTTCAATTCATCAACTTCTTCTTGCTTATGGGCATAATTTATCTGTACGTTAAATGAGCAAAATACATGTCAAATTTCTTTTGGAACAAAAAAAAAAAAAACATGCATTTAGTTATTGAAACAATGTGTAGGATATATAAATTACTATGTCTTCAGAATCATAATTGATAAACTGATCCCCCCAAATGCTCGGTTGGTAGTTTGCTGTCCGTCGAACAATTTGATCAGGCTTAGGATTTTTTGATTGAGATGCTGAACCAGCTACTTGTGACATGATTTGTACTGGTGTAAAAGAATTTCAGATCTTTTGCTTTGCAAATATGGAAACATTGCTTATGTACTATTTATAGGGAAGGGATCGTATGTTTAAGGTCGTCCCTTATCTCTTATCCGCGGGCCCGGCCGATTAGGAAGATAGCTCTTGTGGGACATCTTTTGTAATCTCAGTGACTCTCGACCGATCATTTGTTGGAAACAATCAGAATGTTGTATAATATAATAGAATATATTGTTAGAAAATTATAATATTTATATTTAATTTTTTTTAATAATTGAATGGAAATTAAATTGGGGGATTGGAAACAATTGTTATGTACTAGTATCATGTCATAGCTGGACCATTTTGACTTGTTTTCAGCTGTCCTGTTTCTTATTTGAATTGATTCAATTAACTTATCTGTTGTAATATTTATAAATTCAATTAATTCAAGATTTTTCATTGTTGTAGCTTGTTCCTATGTCAATTCTCAGTTCCAGACAAAACTTAATAGTTGTATGGTTTTAGTTTAATGACAATTATGTTTGAATTTTGGGACCGCTGTGGTTTTAGCTTTAGAACAAGATGATTTGAAGAAAGCCATACATGACAGATAGTAATGATAACTTTAGCTAAGATTGGTGTAACTTCAACTTTCTGCTTCTTTAAAGGCTTGGCATCCTTTAACTAATGGATGAAAGATGGCTAACCCGAATCCAATCCACACTTCGGTGAAATCTACTTTGGAGAATACAAGAAAGTCCTACATGAATGATGTATTCAATTAAGATTTTAATAGATTGTAATTACACGATTTTAATGTAATAGATTTCAGCATGATTTGTAATTACATGATTTTTCTTATGATTTTAATAGATTGTAATTACAAGATTTTACTTATGATTTTAATTCATGTAGGCTTTCTTTCTTGTATTCTCCAAAATGGACAAAAATGCCCTTATTTATTTTTGGATTTCCTAAGGAATCCTTTACATTTGCATGTCTTTGGTTTGAAAGTTGAGGGGTTTTTTTGTCTTTTTCGGAAAAGTTTTGGCTTTTTCCAAAAGTGAAAGTTTTTTTTTGGCTAAAACCTAAATTTACTAAATATATTTGGACATAGCTTTGAATTTTTTGGGCCTCAACAGGTTGCAACAAGCTTGAGAAAGTTTCATTCAGGAGATTTAACATCTTCCTCCACTTCTTAATTATTTAGGTGGAACAGTGTTTGTGCTTGACAAATAAAAAGTTTGTAATAGGGTGCTCCATATATAAGATCACTCCGGACTTTTTGGATGAAAAAATAAGGTGAACACCTATTAAAAAAAATGATAAATTCATGATTTTTTTATTATTCTGTGTGCAGGAATTAATAATAATTATTGGATAATAAAAACGAATATGTTTTTGTTGGGATGCTCTCTAAAATAAAACACCTTATGAATAATAAAAGCCAATATAAGTAAACCAATCGTTGCATGACACATTGGGAAAAATATTAGAACTTCTTGGAAATAGGTCCAATTTCATTGAGATAGAATGGACGCACAGTTCACGAATTCAATAATGTGGCCGAATAAGCAAATCTTATATCCACAAGATTTAAGATATTTACAACATGCGCCAGTGAACATAAAAGGCAAATATATCAAACATATCCCTAAATCATGTTTCCTTCATACCAATTTATGTTGATTCATGCTTCTTCAATGCATAGGTTTTTGGGTTTCAATTAATATCGACTCTACAAATTTGGAGTATTCTCACCTTGTGCCGTCAATTACAACACCTGTGTTTTAGGTAAGGTTGTGAGGTGTATACCTATACTGTAGGTAATTTTTGGGTCAAAATAGAAATAAAAATACCTATGGTATAGGTAAGGTTTGGGTGAAAATACGTAATTATTAATTTTTATCGTATTCACGTTTTTAGTGTAAAATTGAAACCAAGGAAGAATTAAAAAAAGGACTAACATCATTTTACCCCCTGAAAGTTTGGGGTCATTCTTGAAATATAAGAGGATAAGAGTTTTTCACACAACACACACACACACACACACACACACACACACACACACACACACACACACACTATCAATGTGTCTTTAAAGTTAGAATACGAAACCACTGATCAGCTCGTTTATTTCATTTGATTTATTTGTCTTTCTTTAGTCAATTTGTGGAATCAATTTGAGTGACAAGTGTTATGTACTAGTATCATGTCATAGCTGGACCATTTTGACTTATTTTCAGCTGTCCTGTTTCTTATTTGAATTGATTCAATTAACTTATCTGTTGTAATATTTATAAATTCAATTAATTCAAGATTTTTCATTGTTGTAGCTTGTTCCTATGTCAATTCTCAGTTCCAGACAAAACTTAATAGTTGTATGGTTTTAGTTTAATGACAATTATGTTTGAATTTTGGGACCGCTGTGGTTTTAGCTTTAGAACAAGATGATTTGAAGAAAGCCATACATGACAGATAGTAATGATAACTTTAGCTAAGATTGGTGTAACTTCAACTTTCTGCTTCTTTAAAGGCTTGACATCCTTTAACTAATGGATGAAAGATGGCTAACCCGAATCCAATCCACACTTCGGTGAAATCTACTTTGGAGAATACAAGAAAGTCCTACATGAATGATGTATTCAATTAAGATTTTAATAGATTGTAATTACACGATTTTAATGTAATAGATTTCAGCATGATTTGTAATTACATGATTTTTCTTATGATTTTAATAGATTGTAATTACAAGATTTTACTTATGATTTTAATTCATGTAGGCTTTCTTTCTTGTATTCTCCAAAATGGACAAAAATGCCCTTATTTATTTTTGGATTTCCTAAGGAATCCTTTACATTTGCATGTCTTTGGTTTGAAAGTTGAGGGGTTTTTTTGTCTTTTTCGGAAAAGTTTTGGCTTTTTCCAAAAGTGAAAGTGTTTTTTTGGCTAAAACCTAAATTTACTAAATATATTTGGACATAGCTTTGAATTTTTTGGGCCTCAACAGGTTGCAACAAGCTTGAGAAAGTTTCATTCAGGAGATTTAACATCTTCCTCCACTTCTTAATTATTTAGGTGGAACAGTGTTTGTGCTTGACAAATAAAAAGTTTGTAATAGGGTGCTCCATATATAAGATCACTCCGGACTTTTTGGATGAAAAAATAAGGTGAACACCTATTAAAAAAAATGATAAATTCATGATTTTTTTATTATTCTGTGTGCAGGAATTAATAATAATTATTGGATAATAAAAACGAATATGTTTTTGTTGGGATGCTCTCTAAAATAAAACACCTTATGAATAATAAAAGCCAATATAAGTAAACCAATCGTTGCATGACACATTGGGAAAAATATTAGAACTTCTTGGAAATAGGTCCAATTTCATTGAGATAGAATGGACGCACAGTTCACGAATTCAATAATGTGGCCGAATAAGCAAATCTTATATCCACAAGATTTAAGATATTTACAACATGCGCCAGTGAACATAAAAGGCAAATATATCAAACATATCCCTAAATCATGTTTCCTTCATACCAATTTATGTTGATTCATGCTTCTTCAATGCATAGGTTTTTGGGTTTCAATTAATATCGACTCTACAAATTTGGAGTATTCTCACCTTGTGCCGTCAATTACAACACCTGTGTTTTAGGTAAGGTTGTGAGGTGTATACCTATACTGTAGGTAATTTTTGGGTCAAAATAGAAATAAAAATACCTATGGTATAGGTAAGGTTTGGGTGAAAATACGTAATTATTAATTTTTATCTTATTCACGTTTTTAGTGTAAAATTGAAACCAAGGAAGAATTAAAAAAAGGACTAACATCATTTTACCCCCTGAAAGTTTGGGGTCATTCTTGAAATATAAGAGGATAAGAGTTTTTCACACAACACACACACACACACACACACACACACACACACACACACACACTATCAATGTGTCTTTAAAGTTAGAATACGAAACCACTGATCAGCTCGTTTATTTCATTTGATTTATTTGTCTTTCTTTAGTCAATTTGTGGAATCAATTTGAGTGACAAGTGTTATGTACTAGTATCATGTCATAGCTGGACCATTTTGACTTGTTTTCAGCTGTCCTGTTTCTTATTTGAATTGATTCAATTAACTTATCTGTTGTAATATTTATAAATTCAATTAATTCAAGATTTTTCATTGTTGTAGCTTGTTCCTATGTCAATTCTCAGTTCCAAACAAAACTTAATAGCTGTATGGTTTTAGTTTAATGACAATTATGTTTGAATTTTGGGACCGCTGTGGTTTTAGCTTTAGAACAAGATGATTTGAAGAAAGCCATACATGACAGATAGTAATGATAACTTTAGCTAAGATTGGTGTAACTTCAACTTTCTGCTTCTTTAAAGGCTTGACATCCTTTAACTAATGGATGAAAGATGGCTAACCCGAATCCAATCCACACTTCGGTGAAATCTACTTTGGAGAATACAAGAAAGTCCTACATGAATGATGTATTCAATTAAGATTTTAATATATTGTAATTACATGATTTTAATGTAATAGATTTCAGCATGATTTGTAATTACATGACTTTTCTTATGATTTTAATAGATTATAATTACAAGATTTTACTTATGATTTTAATTCATGTAGGACTTTCTTGTATTCTCCAAAATGGACAAAAATGCCCTTATTTATTTTTGGATTTCCTAAGGAATCCTTTACATTTGCATGTCTTTGGTTTGAAAGTTGAGGGGTTTTTCTGTCTTTTTCGGAAAAGTTTTGGCTTTTCCAAAAGTGAAAGTTTTTTTGTGGCTAAAACCTAAATTTACTAAATATATTTGGACATAGCTTTGAATTTTTTGGGCCTCAATAGGTTGCAACAAGCTTGAGAAAGTTTCATTCAGGAGATTTAACATCTTCCTCCACTTATGAATTATTTAGGTGGAACAGTGTTTGTGCTTGACAAATAAAAAGTTTGTAATAGGGTGCTCCATATATAAGATCACTCCGGACTTTTTGGATGAAAAAATAAGGTGAACACCTATTAAAAAAAATGATAAATTCATGATTTTTTTATTATTCTGTGTGCAGGAATTAATAATAATTATTGGATAATAAAAACGAATATGTTTTTGTTGGGATGCTCTCTAAAATAAAACACCTTATGAATAATAAAAGCCAATATAAGTAAACCAATCGTTGCATGACACATTGGGAAAAATATTAGAACTTCTTGGAAATAGGTCCAATTTCATTGAGATAGAATGGACGCAGGACATCAATTGTCTATTGTTGATTGCAGTTCACGAATTCAATAATGTGGCCGAATAAGCAAATCTTATATCCACAAGATTTAAGATATTTACAACATGCGCCAGTGAACATAAAAGGCAAATGGATCTGGATCCTCTACTCTGATTTTCTCTGTCATGATCTGCTTTACTTTTGTTCTCCATATGCCACCTCATTAAAATTTAATCTAAGTGACTTAAAAATTGACACATCATCCTTCAAACAAAAACCCAATTCTCTTAATTTACAAATATAAAAAAACCCCTAATCCAACTAACGGCAAAGTTAACATCATGTCCTCTTTCTTCTCTTCCTTCTTCCTATCTCACATCTGTTTTTTTTGTTTTGTTTTTTTTTTAACTCAATCCCTGTCTCGCGTCGTGTTCTTCTTTTTTTTTTTTCCCTTCTTCATGTCTCTACCCCAAAATCTTATCTCTCACACCAGTGGCGGAGGCACTTGGGGACCAGTGCAGTCACTGGCCCCCACTGAAATTTTATTAAAAAAAAAAAATAGTACTAGTATTAGGAGTCTGCCTATATGCATATGGGCCAAAGAAAGAAGATTTCAACAAAAAGTTAAGTCATAGTGGTAAGTCACAGTGGCGTGGTCCAATAGATTTCAACGTGCGCCACTCAACTATCCTAAAATTATACAATACCCATTCCTAAAAGGATTAGAATTATTATTATTATATATTACCTTCTAGTGTAAATCAATAAACCTAAGCCTTTTCCCTTTTCTTAGGTCAGAAACACAACCAAACCAGACCAGCCAGTTGCTTGTGAGTTTTTTTTCTTCTCAAATTCTAATTAAATTATCAAGTTTTATTTATTTATTTTTTATTTCTATTGATTTTAATGGGTCTTTCAATTTATGTATAGATTACCAAAGGGAAAAGGCTTTGGTTGGAGATATTTGGTAAATCGCTATTCAACTCCAAGTATGTATTTGTTTATCCCTTGTAATTTTTCTTGCGTAGTATATAATTGTTTATCCCTTTAATGCAATTGTGAACTTGTGTTGGTGAAATTTTAATTTTAATTTATAAATTTCTATATATATGATTCTCTATTGGTTTGATTAATATATTGCTTTGAATTGCTCAATTTGCTTTGGTTTATAAGTTTGAGAAGATGTTCATAACTGTTTCGATTTAAATTTGTTCATATATGTGTTTCAGTTATGGAAAGATTTTTCAAAAGAAAATCAAAGTCTGAGTTAGTGGAGTCGTCACCTGCAAAGAGTCAAAAGAAAAATGAAAGTAGTCCAGACCAAACTACGGAAGTTAACTCGGAAAATCTGCCATCTGATCCTGGATTACGTAATCAAATATTGAGTTACCATCCAAATGTTCGAGACCAAGTTTGAAGAGCTTATCTCCAAAAAGGTCCTTGTCAACCTCGAGGGCATAATTTTCCTTACAAAAATTTTGGAGCAAAACAAAGACGATTTAATCCTGGTTGGTTTAGTGAATTTCCTACTTGGTTAGAGTATAGCATAGAAAAAGATGCTGCCTTTTGTCTATGTTGTTATCTCTTTAAACCTGATATTGGAGAGCAATCTGGTGGTGAATCTTTTGTTGGTGTTGGATTTTCGAATTGGAAGAAAAAAGATAGACTACAAATTCATGTTGGAGGACCGAATAGTGCCCACAATAAGGCTTGGAGAAGTTGTGAGGTCTTATTAAACCAAAAGCAGCATATTGAAACAATTCTCTCAAAACACTCAAACCAAGATCGAATTGATTATCGAACTCGTTTAGGTGCATCAGTTTGTTGGCTGCGCAAATCTCTCGGCCTGGTTCTCCGGGCCGAGGGGACGTGCGTTTAACACGGAGTTCTACTTTTGGATGTGGTGCTGTTTGTGCGCGGGCGTGCCAGCACGGTCTACCGTGCGTTGAGTTCGGTGAGGTGTTTGGGTAGAAGGTGTTTGGGGTGTTGCGCCTGTTTGATCTGGACTTCTTATCAAACGATTGTGGCCGAGAAAGGAACTGGTCTCGGCCGTCAGGTTCACGGCCTGAGCTACAAGGCCGTTAGTGGTGGTGTAGGTGGTGGATTTTGGGCGGTGCTCCGGCGCGTTGCTCGGAGAGCAACGGTCGTATGATATATGGGGTGAGTGAGGCGATAACAAGGGTGATGCTCCGGCGCCTTGAGAAATCAAGGGTCGTATGATATATTGATGAATGGAAGTTGCTTACAATCTATCACTACTCCTAAGAAAGCATGTAAAAATATTGAAAGTACATGACAGAAAAAATAAGTTGCTCCGTGGGAGGCTTTTGGTTTTTGGTGTTGGACCCTTTGCATGTGGTCTTGAGCTTGGTTTTTATAGTAGGAGCCTTGGAGAGACAATTGAAGCTTGACAAGACCTGCATGGTGGAGTCTAATCAAGGCAAGCATGGCTGGGTCTGATCAGCATTTGGGATCGTGAAGCATGGTGGTGTGACCCCCATAAATCTCGGCAGATCTCGGCCCTTACCCAGATCGAGGGCTCTGCACCTCTGGCCGTGGGAATGCATTAAATGCTCTGGTTTAGTGGTTGGTGAAGAGACTGCCAGTTGCAAGAACCTTTGATGGAATGTTTGTGCCTAACCACCCTGATTACAGAATCTCGATTTCAATCACTTCCCTTCTGCCCTCATGCATTAAATGCTTCATGCCCTAGTGGATTTGCTGTGGTGGACAGAGGCATTGCTTCATTAAATGAAGCATGGGACCCCGAGGCCACGTGATGATTTGGTCAATATCTCCCTGGCCGTGCCCCGCTCGTTCCTCGGCCTCGGCCCGCGAGGTTACTCGAGAGGCCGAGAAAATCTTGCCTTAGCGCTTTCTCCTTCGTTGTCCGAAAACAGGAGGCAACGAAATGTTGCTCTCTTTGAGCCCATGAGAAAAGCCCACGGCCGAGAGGAGGATTCCTCGGCCACAAAGGCCGTGATTTATTTAGGCATAAACACAGTTGGTGTCAATAGGATACTTTTGCAACAAGGGCTTCCATTTCGTGGGCATGATGAATCTGAAAATTCAACCAATCAAGGGAATTTTCTTGCATTTTTACGATGGCTATGTCGTTTCAATGATGATATAAAAGCTGTCACGCTAAAAAATGCTCCTGAAAATATGAAGTTGACATCACCTGATATCCAGAAGGACATTTCAAGTGCTATTTCAACTGAAATTATCAATGCAATCATAAGGGATATTGGTGATTCATTATTTGCCATTCTTGTTGATGAATCGTGCGACATGTCTTCAAAGGAGCAGATGGCAATTGTGCTACGTTATGTGGATAAAGGTAAGGTAATTGAACGTTTTGTAGGTATTGTGCATGTTACAGATACTAAATCTTCTTCACTCAAGTTAGCCGTTGATGATTTCTTTTCGAGACATGGATTAAGCATCTCTAGATTGCGAGGGCAGGGTTATGATGGCGCAAGTAATATGAGAGGTGAGTTTAGTGGTCTTAAAACACTCATTCTAAATGAGAATGACTCTGCTTTTTATGTTCATTGTTTTGCTCATCAACTTCAGCTAGCTCTGGTAGCCGTGGCAAAGAAACATTCAGAAATTGCAGATTTATTTACTATGGTTTCTAATGTGGTGAATGTTGTGGGTGCATCTGCTAAGCGCCGTGATATGTTGAGAGAAAAGCATGCTGATGCAATTTTTGAAGCACTCAATAATAATGAGCTCTTAAGTGGACAAGGCCTGAATCAGGAAACTAATCTTAAGCGGTCTAGTGATACACGATGGAGCTCTCATTATAATTGTTTAATCAGTTTGGAAAACATGTTCCCATCTGTGATAGATGTGTTGAAGATTGTAAGAACAGATGGATCAGGTTACGAACAAAAGTTTGAAGCAAAGGTTCTATTGACTTTTATGCAATCATTCAGCTTCATTTTTGGTCTACACTTGATGAAAAGAATTTTGGGAATCACAAACGACTTGTCTCAGGCATTACAAAAGAAAGATCAAGATATTGTGAATGCCATGGACTTGGTCAAAATATGTAAAGGAAGATTGCAAAGCATGAGAGATAATGGTTGGGATTCTTTACTTGATCAAGTTTCTTTCTTTTGTGGCAAGTATCATATTGAAATTCCTAAAATGGATGATATTTTTTCTAGTGGAGGGAGACCAAAACGTAAAGCTCAACCCATCACAAACTTACATCATTATCGTGTTGATTTATTCGTTGATGTTATTGATATTAAGCTCCGAGAGTTAAATGATCGGTCCAATGAGAAGAATACTGAATTACTTCTTTGTATGGCATGCTTGAGTCCAAGTAATTCATTCTCTGCTTTTGATAAAGCAAAGTTGATGCGACTTGCCCAATTTTATCCTAGTGATTTTTCTGAGCATGACCTCAAATTACTTGAAGAACAACTTGAGAATTACATTTGGGATGTGAGCTCTAACGATGAATTTACAGAATTGAAAGGGATTACTGATCTTGCGCAAAAGATGGTTGAGACAAAAAAAGATCAGATCTACCCTTTAGTGTACTTGCTTCTGACACTGGCACTAATCCTACCTGTTGCAACCGCAAGTGTAGAGCGAGTATTTTCTGCTATGAATATTGTGAAGAATCGGTTACGCAATCGAATGGGGGATTTATGGATGAATGATTGCTTGGTTGCATATATTGAGAAAGACATTTTTAATAGTATAGATGACGAGGTTGTTATGCAACGATTTCAAAATATGAAAACTTGTCGAGGGCAATTATGATTATAATGAATAGACAATATGATTTTTGATGTTTTGATGTCTTGTGAGTTCGAAGTTTTTATTGTTTATATTTTGTGAAAGGCCCCCAGACACATGAAATCCTGACTTCGCCACTGTCTCACACCACACCTTCATTTCTCCCAAACCTTTACAATCACAATCCCTTCTTTTTCCCCTATCAAAAGAAAATTCATGTTTTAAGAGAGTGTGTGTTTTTGTACATTTGTATTACTATTATTGTAGGTGGTGGGATATTTGCGTTTCTGGGCTTTATGGTGAAGTGGCAGCCTTCTCCGAATTCCAGCAACCAAATTTGTGATGAGGCTTCCAAATCTAATGCCTTTTGTAATTTTTCAGATAGTTGACCCACTTATTCATTTTTAACCTAAAAATCTAATATGTTTATAAAGCTTCCTGAGAAACAAGAAAAAGAAGAATAAATTCTTGTTTGTCATTTTTGGGTAAAGTCAAGAAGTTCAGTATTTGATAATTGTTAATATGTTTTGTGATGTTGGTGAGAGATGAGATTTTGGGGCATAGTCAAGAAGAAGGGAAAAAAAAAAGGACAGGACGTGGAGGGCGTGAGACAGGAAGAAGAAAGAAAAAAGAACAAAACGTTAACTTTGTCGATAGTTGGATTAGGGTTTTTTTTTTCCTTTTTTAAGTAGGAGTAAATTGGATTTTTGTTTGAAGAATGATGTGTCAATTTTTATGTCCCTTAGATTAAATTTTAATGAGGTGGCATACGAAGAACAAAAGTAAAGCAAATCATGACAGAGAAAATCTGAGCAGAGGATCCGAATACGTATACCTATACTGTAGGTTTTTAACTGTATTGTAGGTAATTTTTGGGTCAAAATAGAAATAAAAATACCTATGGTTAGGGGTGGGCACGGTATGAGATGACACGGGATGGAGGTCATCCCGTGTCAATCCCGAATAGTAGAATCGGTATGGGATGACACGGGATGGGAGTTTTTGAAAACACGTTCAAACCATACCGAACATAATCGGGATCGGTATGATTCGGTATCAATGTTGATACCGTAAAAAATCTGCCAAGTTTCATAAATAAGTGTGTAATACAACAAAATAAACAATCAAAATCAAGAATCTTGATTCAAGACCAACCAAATTATTAAGTACAAACTTCAAAGCAAGAAATGGAAATCTTAAATAGCATGTCCATTTCCCTTTGGATCTGCACCTAATGTGTTTGTACTGGTGGCAGCAGCTTCACTACTTGCATATTCTGCAAAAAATAAATCCACACATGTTCTTATAACCAAATGCAACATTATAAAATAATAAATAATTAAAAAACCTAAAAAACCTAAACCTTCTTTTTCATGTATTCACACTATGACGGGTGAAATTCCATTATTAGTTTACTTTCGGTGGCTTTTATTTAACAAATTTCATGCCTTTATCTTTAGACTTCAGGGAAAGAAAAAAAGATGCTTCTTTAAAGCATCTGTGACATATTCAATTCAAGAATAATATACCTGCAAGAGAGAGAGAATAATATACCTGCAAGAAAGACAGATTCAAGCTTCTGTGACAGATTCAAGAATACACCAGACAGATTCTGTGACAGATTCAATAATACACCTGACAGATTCAAGCTTCTGTGACAGATTCAAGAATAATATACCTGCAAGAGAGACAGATTCAAGAATAATATACCTACACAGAAACTTCGGGTTGGGGCTTTTCCACTGGTTTGGTTTGGACAAGAACAGAGAGAGAGAGAGAGAGAGAGAGAGAGAGAGGAGAGAGAGAGAGAGAGAGAGAGAGAGAGAGAGAGAGAGAGAGGAGAGAGAGGAGGAGGAGGATGAGAAGAAGAAGAAGATGAGATCGATCGATCACTTGGGAAATCACGGCTGCAGATTGGAGTTTATAGAATGAGGAGAGGAAAGGAAAGGAAAAAAATCGCAGGAGAGAGAAGGAGTAGTCGAAGAAGAAATATGGACAGAGGAGAGAAACTGAATCAAATAAGTTAGGGTTATTATTTGTATTTACTATTCGGTACGGTATGACACCAAACGGGATCACAAAGTTGAAACCGTTGTCGTGTCAAATAGTAACGGGATGACACGGTATCATCCCGTTTACACGTCAACACCAAACGGTTTGGCACAAAATTGACACGGTTTGGCACGGTTTCGGGATGGTTTCAGTATTACGGTTTTGATGCCCACCCCTACCTATGGTATAGGTAAGGTTTCGGTGAAAATACGTAATTATCAAATTTTATCTTATTCACGTTTTTAGTGTAAAATTGAAACCATGGAATAATTGAAAAAAAGGCTAACATCATTTTACCCCTTGAAAGTTTGGGGTCATTCTTGAAATATAAGAGGATATGAGTTTTTCACACACGCACATACCATCAATGTGTCATGAGAGTTAGAATATGAAACCACTGATCTACAAATTAAGACAATTTTTCACTAGGCTAGACCCGACTAGTGTTAAGACTTAACTATTAAGCTTGGGTAAGAGTATAAATACTCTGTTTAGCTTTCTAAATCAATACAGTGAAAAATCTTCAGAACTATTCAGAAAAAAAAAAACATTTCTGTTTTTCTCTCATTTTCTTAGCCTTCTGTTTATTATTCCTACAAGCAGAAAATATAAACGATGTAGATTTATTGCCAGTCAGTGAGTAATACTGAACTCTCAATGATTGTAGATTTATCGTCATAGATTCATCTACTCTAAATTGAAGACTTTTCCAAGTCAAGCTTTTGGCTGCATCTACTCTAAATTGAAGATTCTTGATCAACATCAGTAAATTTAATAGCGACTTTGATAACAAAACTTCTTTTTTGGGTTGGCCATGGACTTGAAGAATTAACAAGTCTTTGGATTACAATTTGCACAAGATAATAAGAGGACATCGGATAACAAATGTATGTAACGTGAATTAGCCGAGCGATAGTCAACCCCCTCATTAGCTGTAGTGCGACTTTATTTATTTATTTATTTAGTGATCAATTTATTTGACTAGTGCTATTGAATAACTTGAGCGAGTGTAAAAAGAAGAAAATCGCTTCCGCATCTGTAGAATTGACTGACTTGATCAATTTATTTGACTTCTCTATGAGGATTTGTACAACTTTTATAGAACGAAAGAGTAAAAAACTCCAATAGTAGTGCCTACAACTATGCTATTTGCCCAATTTCCATATTAAAATGTAGAAAATGAAATCAGCAGGCTTTTGTTTTTTTGTTTTTAAAGTCAAATGGTAGGGATAGTGGCGTAGCCAGAAAATTTTCATTGAAGGGCACCTCATATAGTGAAATATATTTTTCTTTAGGGTGACAATGAAACTAATTTTTTTTACTTGATACAAAATCCCTAAATTTTTTACTCCATTATTGTACATATTATATTAACTATCTACTCATCATGGATCCTAGGAAACAATCAAAATGAAATGTAATTTATTAAAAATACACACTAAGAAAATTTGAACGGTAATTTATCACTACAAAATTTAGAGTTGAAGTACGACAATAAGAGATTTCAAAGGATAGCAATGATAGTGAGAAAAGGAAAATTAGAAAAATACGAAGAAAGAAATGCGTGGGCACTTCAAATTTTGGTTAGAAAAGTATGATTATATTAATAATACAATAGCCTAAAATAAAATTTGAGAGGGGGCACATGCCCACCCTAGGTCTTAGCTCCCTCTGCCACTGGGTAGGGAGATTGCAATCATAAATTACGCCACCAGAAAAATTCAAATACAATAGCCATAGTGGCCACTACAACTACCCAAAAATGTATTACAAACAACACAAAAGGATCCATCGGCAACATCAAACTCATACACACATAGGACAAAAGATAGTCTGTCATAAACACATGTTTGGAAAAACCAAGTATGGCATCCACAACCATTGGTGGATCTAGGAATTTTTTAGCAGAGGTGCAATTTTGAAAGGCTAAAAGCTTTATAAAAAAAGATTGACAACCTAATATTCTTATATAAAAAATTGAACTACCCAAATTATTCGAAAGAGGATTTAGACATTTTCTCTTAAAGTAATGTTCCATAACTGTATAAGTAAAACACATAAGGATTTTAGGTCTATGACTAATTGACTATAGTTTATATATATATATATATCAATTAATTTAATGAAAATCAATATCAATTAATCTAATGAAAATAAATATCAAATTATCAATTAAATAAACAAAGCATAATTAATCAGTTTATATAAGAGCCAAATCTGAAAGGGGAAAAAACATATTACACAAAAAGGAAAGAAAAAAAGAAGAAGAAACGAATTGGCATCGATCAAGAAGATAAAAAAAGTGTGCTCAAGAAGAAGAAAAACACAGCATCCTTGTGAAACAAGAATGTGGATATTTTTGCCCCAAAATTATATTAAAATACTGAAAGCAATCAGCTTTACCCATCCCAGTTACCCTTCTAGTGGACTTTTCAATCTCCATGAGCTACATCCCTCTTTTCTCATCTATCTTTCCATGTACACCCATTTCCTTGCTTCCATTTCTATACAAAGCAGCCTCTCATCTTCAGAAATTTTGAAGAGCTTATGCTTGTAGATCGTGAAGACGCGCAGGTCGTATATCGTGAAGAAGCTTACGCTCTTAGATCATTTCGAAGAGGCTAAGCTCAATTCCTTCGCGTTCCACAATATGTTGTAGCTGGCTCTGCTTTTCCACAATCATCTTCTATGTGTTCGACAAAAGTTTCATGAGAGACGGGTTGATTAGAGAATAGAGACATAGTGGGAGTAAGAGAAGAGAGATCTACATATATTTATTCTTAGAGAGAGAGAGAGAGAGAGAGAGAGAGAGAGAGAGAGAGAGAGAGAGAGATTTTGAAGAGTGGGAATGGAAGCTTGCCACTACGATGTGAATTATTGGACGTTGCTGGGTATTGCAGCTCATCCAGATGAATCAGAACATTTATCGGGCGTTGCAGAGCATGTACGTGATATGGAATGAAGTGAATTCATCTGAACCTGAAAAGAACTTGATATTATATTGAATGATTGTTATTGAACTTGATATTTACAATGACACAAACGGGATATATATACACACATTGGATGCTCTAGCTAGGAATAGAAAATTCAAAAGTGGGATGAATAGTGGTATCATCATTATGTCTTCTGTCATCATGGATGAATAATGGTATCATCATTATGTCTTCTGTCATCATTTTATTCTCAACACTCCCCCTCGGAGAGTGAATGTTGTGAAGTCCCAACTTGCTGCTCAACGAACTAAAAAGTTCCCTTCTCAAAACTTTGGTAAATATATCTGCTAATTGTAGGCGAGAAGGGACGTAAAAGGTGGATATCATACCAGACAACAATTTTTCTCGCACTATGTGGCAATCTATTTCAATATGCTTCGTGCGTTCGTGGAAAACGGGATTTGCAGCTATATGAAGAGCAGCTTGATTGTCACAATGTAAAGGAATTTGCTGATCTTGTTTTACCCCCAAATCTTGCAATATATAACGCAACCAAGTTAATTCCAAACAAGTGGCTGCCATGGCTCGATATTCGGCTTCTGCAGACGAACGAGCAACATTTGATTGCTTCTTTGATTTCCAAGAAATAAGAGAGTCTCCAAGGAAGACACAGTAGCCTGAAATTGATTTTCTTGTGGTAGGACAACTTGCCCAATCTGAGTCACAATAAGCCTTCAATGTGAGATTATTATTAGTTGGGAAAAATAATCCCTGACCTGGAGTGCCTTTAATGAACTTCAGAACACGAAGAGCTGCTTCTAAGTGAGGTTTTCTTGGCTGGTGCATGAACTGACTCAAGGTCTGTACTGAGTATAGAATATCCGGTCTCGTCACAGTAAGGTAGATTAATCTGCCCACTAATCTCCTATACCTTGTGGGATCATCTAATAAATCACCATTTGTGGGAGTGAGTTTCAAGTGTTGCTCCATTGGGAATTTATTTATCAGGGCGTGCCCCTAAAAGACCTGCATCATGTACAACATCGAGTGCATATTTCCGTTGTGAAATAAAAATCCCTCTTCGGGACCGAGAGACTTCAATGCCAAGAAAATACTTTAGATGTCCAAGATCTTTGATGCGGAATTGTTGCAAGAGAGTATCTTTGAGGGACTTAATGGCGTGTTCATTATTGCCTGTTACAATAATGTCGTCTACATAAATGAGCACTGCAGTAAAAGAGTTGCCTTCAAATTTGGTAAATAAGGAATAATCGGCCTTTGATTGAATGAAACCTGCCTGTTGGATAGCATGCGAGAATTTCGCAAACCAATTGCGGGAGGCTTGCTTTAAACCATACAAGGACTTGTTGAGCCGACATACCATATTCTCCCCCTGTCGGCGAAGACCAAGGGGAACATCCATGTAGACGACCTCATGAAGATCACCATGAAGGAAGGCATTCTGAACATCCAATTGATGGAGGAACCAATTGCGAGAAGCAGCAACTACTAAAAGACACCGCACAGTAGTAAGTTTGGCGGTGGGAGAAAAAGTCTCTTGATAATCAATCCCTTCAAGCTGGGTATAACCCTTAGCAACAAGACGAGCTTTGTATCTTTCGATGGTCCCATCAGAGTGATACTTAATTTTGTAAACCCATTTACATCCAATGGGTTTTTGACCGGCAGGCAAGGGAACAAGACTCCAAGTTTTGTTGTGTTGCAAGGCATCTAATTCAACTTTCATTGCTTGCTGCCAAAGAGGATCCTGAGCAGCCTGGGCATATGAGGTGGGCTCTCTATGACCTGAAATAGCAGCTAAAAAAGCACGGTGTGGTGTAGACAATTTCGAATATGAAAGAAAATTGGATAATGGATATTTTGTACCTTTAACAGGAGGTGGCGTAGAGTCAGAGAATTGCACTTGGGTAAACATAGTGTTGGACATGTGGTAGTCTTTATGCCATGATGGTGGTTGGCGGAGTCGAGTAGACTGTCTGGGATTAGTAGGGATAGGAAGAGGTGAGGAGGTGGGGACCGAAGTATTGTCATCTGGAGAGGCATTGATGGCCGATTCATTGAGAGAGGTAGGAAAAGTAGTGGAAGGTTGGGTGGGGACCTCTTGGGTGGCATCATGGGACAAAGGAGTAGGCAAAAGGAGGGGCAAAACACTTTGTGAGTTTTGTTGATGGTCATCACGGGGTGCAGATGAATAAGGAAAACTATGTTCATGGAATTTGACATCCCTGCTAACAATAAATTGTTTTGTAGCCAAATCATAAAGCCTATAGCCTTTTTGACTTGTTGGATAGCCAACAAAAATACAACGACGGGCACGTGAATCAAATTTTTGTAATGGTTGAACAATAGTGGCATAGCAAAGACACCCAAATACCTTAAGGTGAGCAAGTGTGGGGGGGGGGGGGGGGGGGGGGGGGCGATTGTACAGTCTCTCATAAGGTGTTTTGTTGGATAATAATGGAGTGGGGAGCCTATACATAAGAAAAACGGTAGTGAGAACACATTCCCCCCAAAAAATTAATGGCAAATTGGCTTGGAAGAGCAAAGCACGAGCCACACTGAGAATGTGACGATGCTTGCGTTCAACTACTCCATTTTGCTGTGGAGTGTAAACACATGAACGTTGAAATTCAACCCCATTATGAAGAAAAAAATCTCGCAATGAGAGAAATTCGGTTCCATTGTCGGCCCTTATCGCTTTGATGGTGGTATGAAATTGAGTACGAACAAAGGTGAAAAATGATTTTAGGAGGGATTGTGGTTCGGATTTGTGAGTCATCAAAAATAGCCAAGTGCACCTAGTGTAATCATCAACAATGGTGAGAAAGTAACGTGCCCCAGAATGAGATTTAATTTTGTGGGGACCCCAAATATCACAATGTAACAAGGCAAAAGGCACATTAGAAGAGATGGAACTTAACGGAAAAGGTAGTCTTGTCTGTTTCGCCATAGGACAAATATCACAATTATTCTCAAAAGAAACAGTACCAGAAGGAAGCACATTGGAAAGTAATTTAAGTCGAGCAAGTGAGGGATGACCAAGACGATGGTGCCATAAACTGGAGGGGTGCGAAACTTGATTTGAGACAGGTGTGCTCTGTAATGGAGACATGTAGTAGAGACCACCACATTGTTTACCCGAGCCAATTATCTTCCCCGTAGCCAAGTCCTGCAAGACACAGAAAGTGGGAAACAAAAGGACACAACAGTTTAAAGAATTAGTGACTTTACTGACAGACATGAGATTTAAGTGGAAAGAAGGAACACAAAGAACTTTGTCTAAGGTGACGTCTGAGTTGAAAGGTATGGTGCCAGTGGAAGTGATTGGGACTGTGGATCCATTAGGTAATTAACAATGGGCATTGGACAAGATTCTGTCTTAGTGAAAAGTGCAGAATTAGAAGTGATGTGGTCAGTGGCCTCGCTATCCAAAATCCAAGGTTTAGTGAAGGCAGAATTAATTGAGACATCTGTAGAAGATGACAGACCTGAAGTATTTGCATAAGAATTGTTATTACCGAAGACACGGTTTGCATGAGCAGGTTGTTGGAGCACATTTGCATGAAAGCTTTGAGACTGTTGGCCCCAATTGGAAGTCTGGACTGGACGTGTAGAGACATTTGTTGCGTTGGCAGCATGTAGGAAGGCAGGCTCCTTGTGGTCCGCGCTGGAAGCATGCTTTGGCTGGTGATGCATTTGTTGCTTAGTCAAATATGCATTTGACGCTGTGGAAATTGTTTGAGAATTGGGTTTTGTCTTTTCTGGAAGTGTTTGATTTGACATGGTGTTTGAAAATTGAATTTTGTGTTTTCTAGCAACAACAGAAAAAAGGGGGGAAGTTTACAAAAAGAGCCAAGCTTTTCCAGAGCCAAAGGCTTCTGGGTAAGCGGAAGAAGATGAAGAAGCTCTTGCTAGGTTGAATGGTAGTTGGGTAAGCGGAAGAAGATAAAGAAGCTCTGATACCATGAAAAGAACTTGATATTATATTGAATGATTGTTATTGAACTTGATATTTACAATGACACAAACGGGATATATATACACACACATTGGATGCTCTAGCTAGGAATAGAAAATTCAAAAGTGGGATGAATAGTGGTATCATCATTATGTCTTCTGTCATCATGGATGAATAGTGGTATCATCATTATGTCTTCTCTCATCATTTTATTCTCAACAGAACCGAGCATTCACCATATGATGTGCTCCTTTCTGTTGAAGAGGAATCCTAAACAAACTGGGTTTTACTATCTCCAAAGTGCTGAGGGGCGGTTGATTAGGAGTAAATCAACTTCCAAGAGTCAATGGTTTTTTGTGTCTGGTGCGTGGTAGTTTCATGTGGGAATCAGGGTGGTGAGGTGCTTTAGGGAACCAGGTCAGATCATGCCCTTAATTTACCCATTTCCTTGCTTCCATTTCTATACAAAGCATCACTCCTCTCATCTTCAGAAATTTTTCCGCCATGGCCTCCTGGCCCTCATCGTCTAATCCCTCTAATCAGTAAGTTCCACGAAACCCACAACATAGATTTTCCCTTTCAATTCGTAGAAATTTATTCTCCTTATTAGCAATTGATATCAAATTGTGTACATGAATATGTTGAACTTGAAAGGGAGGCTGCTATTAGAAAGAGAAGCACTGGCTCCCAATTTAAGTTCTTGGTTGCTCCTATATATTCCCATGTTCTTCCGCTCAGTAAGTTTTGCAATTTTCCTAACTCTTTTTTTACTTAATTGATTTTATCGATATTTCCCATCTGGGTCTTGTGCCCCTTCAACAATTTTGTCTGTGGATATTTGATTTTGCAGTTCGACTCTCGCTAGGTAAGAACTCAGTTGTACGGTTGCCATTTGTTTACTGATGTGTTGGTGGGAGCTCATGGTTTTTATTTGATATATGCTTCTTTTTTTTTTCTTTTTTTGTGTGTGATTAATCCCTGAAATTTATGATTAATCCTTAATGGAGAGGGATAAATTTTTTTTTGTTGTTGACAATTTCTGTTATTTTTCAAATATTTGGTGAAGAAGTGTAGAGTAATTAAAGGCTTGATGACTCTTCTAATTGGCGATAATTGCTCGAATTAGGTTCGGATGAACACTAAGTGAAACATTAGTGCATATTACGTGAAATAGGTGAGAAACCTCAGTCGAACTTTCTTGTACACCTACTGAAGTTCTAGCAAACACCTATTGACTGTATAAATGTTAATGGAACTTATTTTAACCCATATATTTGGTGAAATATTATTCTCCACTTAGAGTAATTCTAGAAATACGTGGTGTAATTGGACAATGACACGTGTTATAAACACTGTTCTGACACATTTATTTTTCTGATTTTTTATATTTTTTGTGAAGTTTTTAAGATAAACATACAAAAATGAAACTTTAATGACGCATGATGCCACTGAGAGTGACACTCGTGAGAAGCATTGATGACGCAAGCCTTAAGGCACTCACACTTGTCATTCCCTCCCATTTATTGCAAAACAATATAAAAAAGAAATATTTTTGACACATGGCGCTATAAGAGGACACCTGTTTAAAAAATTGAATTCGCATAATTCTTCTGTTCCCATGTGTCATTATGTTCAGTTTATTTATATATTTTCTATGCTTTAACTTCAAAAATTCGTATTAAATGCAATAAATGGGAGAAAATGACAAGTGACAGTGTCTTGAGAAATTATTTGAACTTTTTATATGTCAAATTTATATTTTAAAACTTAAAGGATGAAGAAAATATTGTAAGGAGTTCCTAGGATTGTTTTTATGAATTTTTCAGATTTTTTTTAATGATTTTTTGGAAGTTAAAGCATTGAAAAATAGTAATAAATGGAAGAGCATCACACATGGTAGCACATGATGAGTTTTTGACAGGTGTCAGCTTCTCGTAGTGCCACATGCCATCAAAGTTTCATTTTTGTGTGCTTGACTTAAAAAACATTACACAAAATTAATAAAAATCTGAAAAATGCACTGAAATTTTTTAAAAACTCCTTGAGAAATTATCTTCAACTATGATGCGTGAAAATCAAAATTTGACTTTTGAAAATTTGGAGTAATAATTGAAGGAAGAGTTGTAGTGAGGAAGAGTGATGATCTTCAACTTAGTGTTATAGGTACTACAGGAACAAACTTGAGTTTGATAAATTATTTGAATTTTTTTCTAAGTCAAAATTATATTTTAATTCACAAAAGATGTTGGAAATGTCGCAAGGAGTCCGAGGAATTTTTTGGTGAATTTTTCAGATTTATTATGATTTTTGGAAGTCAAAATATTGGAAAATAGTAATAAATGGAAGAAAATGACACATTGTAGCGCCTGATGGGTGCGTCGTCAGCTTTTCCAATGGGTGTCAATATCCATGTGTCATTAATGTTTCATTTTTGTGAGTTTATCTTAAAAAAATCACAAAAAATCATTAAAAAAAAATCAGAAAAATACACCAAAAATTTCTACATATTCCTTGCGACATTATTAGAAAATCAAAATTTGACATTGAAAAATTTGAAGTAATAATTGGAGGAAGACTTGTAGTGATGAAGACTAGTGATCTTCAACTTAGTGTTATTGTTAGTATGGAAGCAAACTTGACTTTGTGAAATTATTTGAATTTTTATCTTAGTCAAAATTATATTTTAAGTCTCACAAAATGTTAGAAATGTCGCAAGGAGTCTGTGGTATTTTTTGGTAAAATTTTCAGATTTATTATGAATTTATTATGATTTTTGGAAGTCAAAATATTGGAAAATAATAATAAATGGAAGAGAATGACACATGCCAACACCTGATGGGTGCTTCGTCAGCTTTTTCATTGGGTGTCAGTATCTCATATCGCCACGTGTCATTAATATTTCATTTCGGTGAGTTTATCTTAAAAAAAACACGAAACATCATTAAAAAAAATCAGAAAAATACACCGAAAATTTCCACATATTCCTTGCAACATTATCTTCGACTATGATACTCGAAAATCAAAATTTGAGTATGAAAAATTTGAAGTAATAATTAGAGGAAGAGTTGTAGTGATAAAGACTAGTGATCTTCAATTTGTAGTTATTGTTAGTATGGAAGCAAACTTCACTTTATGAGATTATTTGAATTTTTCTCTTAGTAAAAATTATATTTTAAGTCTCAAAAGATGTTGGAAATGGCGCAAGGAGTTCGGGGTATTTTTTGGTGAATTTTTCAGATTTATTATGATTTTTGGAAGTCAAAATATTAGAAAATAGTAATAAATGGGAGAAAATGACACATGGCAGCGCCTGATGGGAGCGTCATCAGCTTTTCCAACGGGTGTCAATATCTCATAGCGCCATGTGTCATTAATGTTTAATTTTTGTGAGTTTATCTTAAAAAAATTCATGAAAAATCATTAAAAAAATCAGAAAAATACACCGAAAATTTCTATATATTCCTTGCGACATTATCTTCGACTATGATACTCGAAAATCAAAATTTGACATTGAAAAATTTGAAGTAATAGTTGGAGGAAGAGTTATAGTGATGAAGATTAGTGATCTTCAACTTAGTGTTATTGTTAGTATGGAAGCAAACTTGACTTTGTGAAATTATTTGAATTTTTCTCTTAGTCAAAATTATATTTTAAGTCTCAAAAATGGTTGGAAATGTCGCAAGGAGTCCGTGGTATTTTTTGGTGAATTTTTCAGATTTATTATGATTTTTGGAAGGCAAGGAGGGTTTGCAAGGGTTCGGCCGCACAATTCAAAATAATCCACAGCTTCATTAAACCCAAAACCTTCAGCCGCATATTTGCAAACCCTTCCGCCGGAATTCTAAAGAGCCCAAGTACTCCAGCTCTAACTTTGGAGACCGACAAAGGCCCCAGCCGCAAAGAGCTTCCAGTCCAAAAAACCGAGCAATAATTCACTCACCCAAACACACTCAGCCGCACCTCCGGCCGTGAATTTCTCCAATCCGGTTGGCCGCAAAACCTCGAGCTCCTAGCAGACCCAGTTGTGTTTTCGAAAGCCCAAAGACTCTGAAACCCAGCTGCCCAGTTTCACCTGTGCAGAGCTAATTCTTGTGCCCCGGGTGGATTTCTACCACCCCTAAACACGACCAACAAGATATTTGTGCAGCTTTGATAATGATAAAAAAAGAAGAAAAGTGAAGAGAGAGAAGATGAGACTTTCTTAATTTGTTTGGTTCAATTTTCTTTTAGTGTTATTAATTATTGAAACGTGAAAATTTTTTGTTGGCCGGTTTTGCAGAGGGGAAAAAAAGGCAAAATGATACCTGTAGTCCCTGTGGTTTTCAACTTTTACCACTAAGGTCCCTGTGGTTTCAATTTCGCCACTTTTGCCATTGTGGTTTCAATTTGAAACAATTTAAGGACAATACTCAATTTCTGTCAAATCTTCTTAACCTCTGTTACTTATGAAGGGGTAATTCAGTCCACAAATTTTTACAAATTTCATCCCTTTTAAAATTAAACATTACAAATATAAATTTATATAAAATAATTTTAAAATAAAAATAAAACCTCTCCATCCCCATTTGGCCTAAGAAGCAGCAGCAAAGCAAGAAGCCCAAATAACCCCTCGCGCATGTTAGCACCGCTTCTCATTCCTCCATTCCCCGGCATCTGATCTCCGGCGACGGTCACAGGCGGCGACTGAGTCGAAGCACTCGGAGGCTCACTGTACGGAGGAGGCGGAGGTTGGTTGAGGATCGGCGGCAACCCGAGCCCTTTGTTGACTTGGATCGCGAAGGCCATGCCCTGCTGGCACTGCTCGCCGTCGCCGGCTCCGGAGAAGTAGTAGGTAGATAAGCTTGTCTGATGACAAAGCAGTTAGGACTGGAACAAAATGTTTAACACTCCCCAACTATCCACAAGATTTGCTTCTTCTTTTTAATTTATTTTTGTTAACAGTTTATTATCTATGTTTGAATTTGTTTACAGGAAGCTTGGTTGGGAGCCTAAACCCGGTGAGAGCCAATTAGATGCAATGTTGAGAGGAGACATTTTGACTGCCCTTGCTGTGTTTGGGCATGGCCTGACGATAGAAGAAGCAATTGGCTTCCTCTGCAGTTGGCTTCATTTGAGAAGGTTAATGAAGTAGATGAGTTCTTCAAATTCCATCCCAAACAAGGACCTAGAAGCAGAGCATTGAACAGGTACAGATTAATGCCAAATGGGTTCAGAGTGTTCAGAGTGAGAAACATCTTGCCGATGTTGTGACGGAGTTGGCACACAGGAAATACTAGGCTCCATGTTTAGCTTGTTCTGTTATGAAAGGCCAAATGGGGATGGAGAGGTTTTTTTTTTTAATTTTAAAATTATTTTATATAAATTTATATTTGTAATGTTTAATTTT
The DNA here is from genome assembly GCA_020226455.1 of Prunus salicina. Taxonomy (NCBI): domain Eukaryota; kingdom Viridiplantae; phylum Streptophyta; class Magnoliopsida; order Rosales; family Rosaceae; genus Prunus; species Prunus salicina. The sequence continues at coordinate 14,571,726 of CM035345.1, read as the reverse complement.
AAAAGGAATGAAATTTGTAAAAATTTGTGGACTGAATTGCCCCTCCATAAGTAACAGAGGTTAAGAAAATTTGACAGAAATTGAGTATTGTCCTTAAATTGTTTCAAATTGAAACCACAGTGGCAAAAGTGACGAAATTGAAACCACAGGGACCTTAGTGGTAAAAGTTGAAAACCACAGGGACTACAGGTATCGTTTTGCCGGAAAAAAATGTACGCTTTCTTCTTTAATTTTTTCTTCTTCTTTTTGTCAAACCCTAGAATAGATGGGATATGTTAGTTGGGTTTTTTTTCCTTAAGTCCTTAGAAGTCATTTTACAAATGGGTAAATTGCCTTTAAAATTTTGAAGATAAGGTGGGTGGGGAAATAAGACAAAGGTGGGGAAATAAGACAAGGGTGTGAAAATAGCAGCACTCCAAATAAATCAGCTTCAATAATTAATTAGAAAGCAGATTATAAATTTTTTCCAATTAACATTTCAATTGCTCTAGTAAAAATCACGAGTTCTTCGTATGTGCCAAATGCATCGTAGATATCATCCAAAACTGATCACAGGGCAATCACTTTTGTAAGAAATTTTCTTGTTGCCATATAATGTGGTTGAAAATAGACTCCAACTATCCAAAATTGGTTATTAGAATTTAAAGGACATGGGAAAATAGTAGCACTCGATACACATCAATCAATAATTGCTTATTAGAATTTAAAGATTTTGTTTTGTTTTGTTTTTTTTTCTTTTTGATTTTCTGGCAAATTTTCATTATATCCGATCAATCAATCTTATAACACATAAATTATTGCATTAAATTATGCATCGGGCTTTCGATGTCAAATATTTTCATAACCATTTTGTATGTCACGTCACATAAGCTGATGATTATTTTCAGCAATTATTGACTGAGAGCGGTGAGAGGGAGATCCACCATGTGTGTAGCCATCATATTTTTTGTAAGATTTTCCAGCATGTGTGTAGCCATCATATTTTTTGATAAGGAGATCCACCACTCTTGTTAAATTAACAATACGTTCAAGGATAGGCATCGGCATAGAAGTTGGTCTAAGGAACTCCTCGTTGATATCTTTCCACGAATCCACAATTTGTTTGTTGAAGACATCAATTATCTCTTGCTCATCTGAGACCCCATATTGCTTCATGTAACAATCAATAGCACAAGCAACATGGCCTCTCTCTTTTTCAAACTGCAAAAGTGGAATCCAGAATCCCAAAAAAGAATCTAAGTGATGAAATAGTTATGAATTGAGAGACCTAAGTTATGTAACAGTTAGAGCACAATTTAGTACGTAGTTTCCGTGTACCCTGCTCGAAACGATGTCATCCATGAGCCTCTAACAATGATATTGGAAGCTCTAAGAATTTTAGGGTCATTGAACAACCACTCGAAGGACTCCTAGGTTACAATATCTCCTTTGCCAACTAAAGACGTAGTTGAAAGTGCGAGGCTAGCAGCAGAAGTTGCAGCAACACGCATATATTCCTCCATGCTTGGGATGCATCCTTCGTGTGGAACCATTTGGCCTCATCAAACAAATTTTTTATAACTAAAATTCATCATCAATTAGCATGTAATAACAAATACAAATCAAATTCATAAACTTTTTAATGTTTTCCTCTGATAAAGTTGAATATTAGTATATTTGGTTTAAAAAAAAAAGAAAAAAGAGTTCAAGAGAAAGAAGAAGGAATGAATATTATATCCAGTAGTCAATTATCCTTCTCTAATTACCGATTAAGTCATCACTAGTCTATATCTTATTATTAACTTATTTTAGTCATCAGGTAGGACATTCCAGCTATGGCCCAACTGCCAGAGTATATGAAAGTCTGTTATGGAGCAATGTTGGATGTATGCACTGAAATCGAAGAAAAGCTTGGAAAAGAGGGAAATTTATATCGCCTCCACTATGAGAGAGAAGCAGTAAGCCTCATTAATATTTTTTAGATTACAGAGTTACAAGACCATAAATTTGATATCTTACATTTCTTTGGGTCGGGCTTTAGCCCAGTGGCGGATTCAGGATTCAAAAGTCAGGTAGGCGAAATTTACCTTAAAAACTTGCGTTGAGAAGAAGCTCTTCCGACTCTGTCTAGATAAGGCTGAAGCAAGGGTGGATCTACAGCCAGGGCAGGGTAGGCTACCGCCTACCCAAAAAATTTTCACTAAAAAAAAAACCTATATATAAGCTATGTAATTGATACCCATTCCATGTGTTGGTATAAACTCTTGCCTACCCAACGCATATAAAACCCACACCACATGTGTTAAAGCCCACTCAAACTTTAAAAAAAAGACAAAAAATTATAACCATCCCATGTTATGAATGGCCCTGGCTGTGGATCCACCCTTGCTTAAGCCTTATCTAGACAGGTTTGAGTGCGTGCCTGATTCGAAGAAATGCTGGATGTATACACTGAATTCGAAGAAATGCTTGGAAAAGAGGGAAATTTATATTTTAGATTACAGAGTTGCAAGACCATAAATTAAAACAAAATTAGAAAAACCATTGCTTGGCAATAGTTGACCTTTTAATGCGTGCCTGACTCGGTCCAAAATTAAAACAACCAAAAAAGGCCAGGGAATACAAGTTTTTTATAAATAAAAAAAAGAAATTTGATTGGCAATAGTTGAAGACGACAAACGGTATCCAACCTTGTGACCTTGCTAATTAATGAGTTCGCATCTTTTCACGGTATCCAACCATTTTTAACGGAGTTCACGGTTTGCAACATAGAAAATGTATACAAAATATATTCCACATAAAAAATATTTGGATCCATAATAAATAATGACCAAACAGAAATAAATAATGTATAAAAAATTACAAGTAGACCAAAAATAAGGATAACATAAAATATAAAAAACATAAGCTATTGTAATTATTTTACGGAAGTGTTGGTCAATTTGTAGCATGCGTGGCAGGTACGATTATTTTTGTTTTTTTTTAATGAGTGTTGCTATTTCACCCACCTGTCTTATTTTCTTACCCATCTAATCTTATAAATTTTAAATACTAATTTAACCTTTTATAAAAAAGACTTCTAAGGACTTAAGGGAAAATCATTAAAACCAATTAAAAAAAACATAAGAAAATGATTATAAAAAAAAGCTAACAGTCCGTTTGGATAAGGAAATTTTAAAGTACAAAGGATTTCATAAAGAGTGCTGCTAAACGAACCCTAAAATTAACTGAGTACACCCTACTATTAAACTATTTATTGAATTATTAATTTACCCTAATATAAAATGACCAAAAAAGATATATTGAATTGTGAGTACACCCTACTCACTATCTTCAACCCTAATTAATCAAACGTAAGCGAAAAATCATACTTCCAAAAACCTTAGATTTAACTCCAACAATTTGTTTCATCGTTATGTAGTAAATACAATTTGTATCCTATATGCGGACCAAAGCACTAATCATGCAAATTTGTTACAGAATCAATTACGTTCCCTGTACCACCTAATTTGTAGGTAATGATAGTTTGCGTAATTTTTCATGCCAAGATATGAACACATGCTTATAAATTATAGTCTTTAGACACCCAAAGGAAAAATCTTCCCAAATTACATAGCAGCCCATAAATACAAATCCTTACAGGAAGGCAGTTATTATTGGAAGTCATATTTCAGTTTCCAGTATATGCTTCTTAGCATCAACTCCTAAAAATTGACCCACAATTTGCAGGAATTTTTCCTTACGAATTTTGAAACATACCAAAATTATAATATTCAACTATCCCGGACAATTCAATGCAAATCACCAACCATCCATAGAGCACCAATTGATCACACTCAACAGAATCATTTGGAATGGAAACTGGTAAATTAAAGCTGAAATTTTCATGCCAACATCGACACACAGATTCAAAATTTATGAGGCAAACAATCCAAAATTCAATAAAAAAACCAAAATTCAGAACGAAAAATGATGAATGGGTTTGGTGTTGTGTGATAGTGTAATAGGGTGTACGAGGGGTATTTTTGTTACTTAAATAGGATGTACTTAGTTAATTTTACATTTTAATTTAAATATTAGGGTGTACTTAGATTATATGGTGTACTCAGTTAATTTTAGGGTTCGTTTAGCAGCACTCTTTCATAAATGACCAAATTTAAAATGACGGAAATTAATGTTCTAGAATTTGTAAAGTTTCTTGTTTGGGTGATGGATTTAAAACACGGAATTTAACTTTTATTTGTACGGTTATCTTTTTTAAAAACTCAATCTCTCTTGAAATTTTAGAAAGACTTTTTAGATAAAATTTAAAGTTGGGATTTATGATCTCCAAATTCCATGTTTTTTCCCATGCAAAATTTCTAAATTTCTATGTTTTTTCTTTATTTATCCAAACGCAGGAATTGGTTCATGTCAATTTAGAAATTCTGAGTTCTGTCAAAATCCCAAGTTTATTTCCCTCATTCAAACCCACCATAAAAAGATTATTAACAAATATCAAACCCCTTCCCTCACAACACGCATACCCCACCCTTCTCCATCTTCCTCCACTGCACGATAGCCATCTCCCCCACTTCCCCAAGCACCCACCTCCGTACTCTTTTTAACACCTTGGATGCATTAACATATAATACTCAAATCAGGCCATAAAATTATGGTAATTATGCGTTTTCACATCCCTTTTTAATTATCTATTATTGTAAAGCAAAATGCAGATAATGGTAAAACATTCAAAATACCATAAAACGCCATTGGTTAATGTAAACATTAAGAATTAAGAAAAAATAACATGGTTTTATTTTTTATTTTTTATTTTATTTTAAGAATTAAGAAAAAATAACATGGATAGTTGTGTTCTATAAAAGTAGGACTTATTATATGATTTTTTTTAATTCTAATTTTTTTAATATATAAAAATGTGAACTTACCATATTATCCTCATTTAATTAATAATTTTAATTCTTAATGTTTGAATTAACCAAGGGCATTTTCTGGTATTTTGAATGTTTCACCATTCTCTACCTTTTGCATATTCATTAATTGGTGAGAGGAAACATTTAAGCCAATCAACCCATCAAATGTTATTTTATTCTACTATTTTATACTTACGACACCTCATCAGCTCATATATAGCAGCCCTTGATACATTAAAAAAAGAAAAAGATTAACAAATAAAAATACCACTTCAGCAGATGTGGGTTAGACCAATTGACAGTGAATCTGTCCCTTTACACTTGAGTTCGAATTCTCCTTCCGTAATTTAGATTAATCTAGAGTACTTTAGACTATTGCTTATATATATATATATATATATATTAAAAAAATGTCATTTGATTCAATTTTTATACATAAAATAAAGTTATGGATTCATAGCAGCCCCTGGTACATTAAAAAAACAAAGATTAAACAAAAAAACAGCAGCCCACTAATAGATGTTCCACTATAAATAGCACAATACAACACCTCTTCAACTCATAGCAGCCCTTGATACATTCAATTAAGAGCGCATTGATCATTTCCTTGCACTAAAGAATAAAATGTCTGCTCAAGTTTTAGCTGCATCCCAAGCTCAAAGCCCGAATGCGACTCCTGATCATGTTAAGCGACGTTCAGCTAATTTCCCTCCCAGCACTTGGGGCGATTATTTTCTGTCATATGCTTGTGTGGTAGGAAATTCATTAATCCTAACAATTATTTATGGGCTAATAATTCTCATCATGTGCTACAGCTGCGTCGTATATTTTGAATATTTTATTATTATAAATTAATTTTGATTAATAGTTCTAACTTTCATGCACAATGAATGAAGGTCATACTTTTCTTAATGTCCTTTTCAATTTGTTTGTGTAGAAAACAGATATCAAAGCAGAGCAAGATGTCCAAGAACTGAAGGAAAAAGTGAAGGGGATGATAATGGCTCCAATGCTTAAAAATCCATCAAAAAAATTGGAGTTAATTGATGAGATTCAGCGGTTTGGTGTCTCCCGCCATTTCGAAAATGAAGTTGAGGAAGTTTTGCAGCAAATTCACAAGAACTCTTACGGCGGTGATGAAGAAAATGATTTTGACCTTTTCACAACTGCTCTCCGTTTCCGGTTGCTTAGACAGCAAGGTTACAAGGTTTCATGCGGTCAGTCCTCTCTCTCTCTCTCTCTCTCTCTCTCTCTCTCTTATATGTTTTGTTTCATGCAGACATGTTCAACAAGTTCAAGGACGAGGGCGGGAAATTTAAGGAAACACTTGTGGATGATGTAGTAGGACTGTTGAGCTTGTACGAAGCCACACATCTTAGGATGCATGGAGAGGATTTACTCGATGAGGCGCTCACCTTCACCACAACTCATCTTGAGTCAGTGGAAGCGCACCGTTTAAGCCCCTTGCTTGCAAAACGAGTAACCCATGCCTTGTATCAACCATTCTGGAAGGGCTGCCAAAGGCCAGAAGCAAGGCGTTACTTGGCTATCTTTGAGGAGGAACCTCATCTGGCAAATGAAACTCTCCTAACTTTGGCAAAGTTGGATTTCAACCTAGTGCAGCAAGTCCATCAGAAAGAACTAAGTGAAATTTCAAGGTTAATTAATATACATACATACATATATATATATATATATATATATACTGAATATATTAGTGTTCATCAATACACTAATTAAGTTATTATTATGTAATTAAATGATAAATTCAGGTGGTGGAAGGATTTGGACTTTGTAAACAAGCTTCCTTTTGCAAGAGACAGAGTAGTTGAGTGCTACTTTTGGGCTATGGGAACCGACTTTGAGCCCCAATATTGCTTTGCTAGGACATCATTAACCAAAGCTATTGCTGTGATAACCGCTATTGATGACATTTATGATGTGCATGGCACACAAGAGGAGCTAGAGCTCTTTACTGAAGCTGTTGAAAGGTCTATTGAAATCGAAACCCAATTAATTTATAAGTTGTTTATATTAATCATTTATCCTCCTCTAAATACTGATTAAGTCATCACTATATCCAGGGGTGGTCTTGAGATTTTGAGGGCCTTATGCGAAACCTAAGTCCTCACATAATCTAATAAGAAAATACTAAAAAAATAAAAATAAAAAAAAATTCCATAACGTAACTATTTTTTTATAACTAAAATTTATCATCAATTAGCATGTAATAACAAATACAAATCAAATTCGTAAACTTTTTAATGTTTTCCTTTGATAAAGTTAAATATACTATTCGGTTAAAAAAAAAAAAAAAAAGAGTTCACGAGTAAAAAAAAAGGAATGAATATTATATCCAGCAGTCAATTATCCTTCTTTAATTACTGATTAAGTCATCACTAGTCTATATCTTATTATTAACTTATTTTAATCATCAGGTGGGACATTTCAGCTATGGACCAACTGCCAGAGTATATGAAAGTCTGTTATGGAGCAATGTTGGATGTATGCACTGAAATCGAAGAAAAGCTTGGAAAAGAGGGAAATTTATATCGCCTCCACTATGAGAGAGAAGCAGTAAGCCTCATTAATATTTTTTAGATTACAGAGTTGCAAGACCATAAATTTGATCTTACATTTCTTTGGGTCGGGCTTCAGCCCTATCTAGACAGGTTTGAGTGCATGCCTGACTCGGTCCAATCCAAATAAAAATAAAAATAAAGGCCAGGGAATATAAGTTTTTTTATTATTTTTATTTTTAACTTTTTGGGTTGGATGCTTTTAATTCTAATAAATATAAGTTCTCATGATGTTATTGCATAGAAAGTAATTAGAGATCGTATCTTGATTTCGTAGATAAAATGTCATGTTAGAGGTTACTTTGATGAAGCCAAATGGCTCCACCAGAAATACACACCTACAATGGATGAATATATGGCAGTAGCACTGACTACATCCTACAAGATGCCATTAACCACGTCCTTTACTGGAATGGGAGATATTGTCACAAAAGAGTCCTTGGATTGGGTTCTCAGTGACCCTAAGATGGTGAACTCTTTATTAATACTTGGCAGGCTCTTGGGTGACATGAAGTCCCATAAGGTACATATTAATATAAATGCAACCTTTTCTTTTTTTTTTATTTCCCCATACCCCTTTTAACCTTAAAATTCATGTCTATATTTACGTAGTTTGAACAAAAGAGAGAACATATTGCCTCAGCTGTGGAATGCTACATGAAAGAGTATGGTGCCACAGAAGAAGAAACGATAATCGAACTCGGAAAACAAGTAAATAAGGCATGGAAGGACATAAATGAAGAGTGGATCAACCTCACCACCATCCCTATGACACTACGATTGAGAATTCTGAATTTTGCACGTACCAATGAACTTCTGTACAAGCATAAAGATGGCTTTACTCAAGCTGGAGTTGTGCTTAAGGATCTTCTGGTGTCTCTGTTTGTCAACCCTGTGCCCATATAGGCCTAAAATAAAATTTGGTCTTATAAAGAATAAGGTCTCCACAAGTCATGTCTTTGCTTTTTGGTTTTTTAAAATAGTAATTTGGTTTGTTTTGGGTCATTTGTAGTCATGGGCGTTACTCAGAATAAGACTACACTATTTGTATTGTATTGACCCTTTGTTTGTCAGACCATTTAGTACTTTAGATTTTATGTGTCATATAGATTAGTTTGCAATTGATGTTCTGAATAAAACAAAGTCGGCTTTGAGTCCATATTGTATCATTAAGTAGTTGTATTTTAACATTTCTACTCTTCTTTTTTTATTGTTAACAACAGGGAAAAAAAACGAAAAAGCATGTCAAGAAACAAAAAAAGGAAACATGTCAAAAAACATGCTTTCTTCAATCAATCAAAAAAATTTGTAGTGTATGTTTTCACCCACTCAAAACAAAGCAAAAAAAGTTCATGTATTCTTCTTCAAAAAAACACTTTCTCAACAGGAATGCATCAACAAAACAGCCCTTCCATATAGATCGTCGTCGCATGAACTTTGTCAATAAATTACTAGCCTTCCCTCTTCTATTTTCTCAAATTGAAACATTAAAACTTTTATGAATTGGATTTATGATTGCCATTGCATGCTAATAGATGATGAATTTTAGTTATTAAAAAAAGTTATAATGGTATTACATCATGGCAAATTTTTTTACAAATATTTTCATATTACATTATATGAGGGCTCTCATTTAAGTTTTGCACAGGGCCTTCAAAATCTCAAGGTCGGCCCTACTCTCTATGCCCATACAATACAAACTTTTATGAGCTGGACCAAAATACATGAGTTCCTCCATATACATGTGTTACGTACGCAGAGCCCAATCCACTTTTTAACTCCACAGCCTAAAAGCCAAACCCCTTTTCTACAAGTAATTTTTGTATGCTCCGAGTACACCATACATGCCGACATCCACTATTATGTTGTACTATTTGCGTGACGAACTAAAATTCGTCGCGCAAAATGCACTACAGCGACGGAAAAAATTATTCGTCACGCAAACAACTGAAAACTGGCGTGACCAAAATTTTCGTCACACAAAAAGTCTTAGCGCGACAGAAAACTTCTTCGTCGCGCAAAGTTAGGAAGAAAAATGCAGGTTTTTTTTTTTTTTTTTTTTTTTTTTTTTTGCGTCAAACACTTGCACATCGACTAAAATGGTCGCGAAAGAATACCTAGCGCGATGCTTGGACGTTTCATCGCGTAAAGGTGGACAGAAAACAGCGGGTTTTGTTTTTTGGTGGCAAAAATTTGTGCGACGATAGTTGTCATCGCAAAAGACAACTTAGCGCGACGAAATGATTTATCGTCGTGTAAGAAAAACGTGGGATATATTTTTTTGGCGCCAAAATACTTGCGTGGGATTTTTTTTTTGCGCCAAAACCTTGCGTGACTGAAGCTTGCTTTTGCGCGACTCCATTTAGAATTTGCACGACGGATGTTTGTGCGACGAATCAAAACATGCGTCGCGCAAAAGTGTGATGTCAACACGTGCTTGTGCGACAAAAAGTTATTGTGTGCGACGAAATGGACGTTTTTTGCGACGAAAAAGTGGTTTTGTGCGACGGAAATTTGCTTTCGCGACGGCAATTTGCGGGACGAAAGTATGGGTTCGTTGCGCAAAGTCCTTCTTCTTCATATCTGGATTCTGCCATTGCAGAGGCAGAATGAAAAAAGAAACTACATTGCTCTGTTTATAATTATGCTATATGCTATCGAAGACAAAAGAAAACAACGTAATGTAGATATAAATGAAGTGTCATTTTCTATGCAAGACACGTGCATGAATATTAGTCATTTTGCTATCGATAATAGTTGTTAAAGTTGGTTATTATAGGCACAAATTCTAGGTATGCCCTAAAGTCAAAATATGTAATGTAATCTTAAGTGTTATGTTGTATTCTAGGTAGTTTTCTTTTAACTTTCCTTGACAATTTTATTATAGGACATGTAATGTATTTCCCAAGCTCAAGGGTATTAGACTAGGTTAAATTGTTATCTAGTTGTTCTCCTTTGGCTTTGATCATCAATGGCTCAACATAATCAAGGGATGCCAAAGGTAAACTTTGCATTACACTCGTTAGAATGCATTAGGTTATGACTAGTCAACTTGTATGTGTTTCACTAGTCATCTTTTGTGCAACATGAGGTCTGCCAGCTTATTTGCATTTCCAGCTGGGTCCTAAGGAATTTTGTCTTATTCTCTGATATTCTTTTGGGTAAATGGACTCTTCATTCTTTGAAGGAGCCATCACTTCAGGAAAGGTGTTTTTGAGAGGTTGTGAGTTTTTCCTCCTTTGCTCTCATTTCCTTTGGAGTGATTTCTTCATCTTTTCATAAATGAGTTTTTCAAATTTTTTTTTTTTGAAAACTTCTTTGAAAATGAAATCTGCATTTAGCTAAATCAAATACATACTCATATAGATCTAGGTCAGATTCAAGATTGATTTCTTCAAGAGTATGGTTTCTTGAAGAAATTGATCATTTTATTTTGAATCCAAATTTCTTGTTCTTATTTGGGGTTGAGCTGTGTAAGTTGGTGCTATGGGATGAACGAGTTGAGAGGGTAGCTACCATGGTCATGAAGAACTAGCTGTAAGCTTTGCTAAGTTTGGAAAAGAAGATTGCATGGAGGAGGGTATAGCTCGTTTCCTAAATAGATCTAGGTTTGCTTGAGCTTGGTTGTGATTTCTCTGTAAGAATCTTCTTTACTTAGTGAATTGCCTGGTCGGATGATGACTCACAGTTTTTCCAATGGTGGCTTTCTGGGTGAAATATTTTCTGGGTTCGTTGTTCATGTTTTTCTGGTGTTGTGTTCTTGCTATTGACTAGTCATCATCTGAATGTTGTTGTTTATTTGATCTTGATGTATTTACACACACTTCTCACTTTAGTTGTTGCTAGCACATGAGATGCCTAGATTGACGGGTCCTTCTGAGTGCTTAGGTTGTCACTAGTGATCTTCTAGGCTTGCAGGTATTGGTTGTTTCTCTATGTGTGTGATTGTTGCGAGTTTATGACTAACAGTTGACTAGTCATACTGATCTCAGGTTAAGTTGAGCTTCGTGTAGTTGTTAAATCTTTTAATTAGCTTTTAATTTACCCCTGTTCACCTATGTACAAAATAGTTGAGTTCTGTCACATCCCAGATTTGCTCTACCGTAGCACGATATTGTCCTTTTTGGGCCCCCTTTACCCTCACGGTCTTGTTTCTAGGAAGTCACGAGCAACTTCCCAGTGGGTCACCCATCCTGGGATTGCTCTAACCTAAACTCGCTTAACTTCGGAGTTCCCCTGACTTCGAAGCCAGTTAGCTCCCAAAAGGCCTTGTGCTATATGGAGGTGGGCATGTACATATAAGACACATCACCCCTCCGTTGGTCAATGTGGGATGTTACAAGTTCCTTGGAGAGCATGACTCTAAGGTATGGTTGGGGTTCATGATCAATTCATGGAGGCATGTGAGTGTACAATAAGGAATCTCTACCCTCAGTAAAGAGGGAGAATGCTGTGACGATATGATTTAGGAGTCTTTGGCCAAAGCACCTAGGTATGATTGAGAATAGTGATTCCAATCGTACTTGTATGAATCATATAAGCTTTGAGTTCACATTAGGGGCTTGACATATTTTCCATACCCTAATGATGTGACCATTATTAGCATTGAGTTCAAGAAGGACCGTATTACATTGTAATTCCAACTACAAGTTCTCCACCTTATTCTACATTGGTTTGGGTAACCGTGACATATTGCTAGGCGTTATTCACGGTTTGTGGAAGCCCTGAAGACATGCCATAACTTGGTCCTCACAGTAGGGAGAATTAAAAAAGAGTTTTAATTCACAATCGATTAAGAGTATGAATTGACCACTGCCTCGCCAACTAGAACCTAATGGATCACACACCCATAAAGGTGAGAAATGAAAAAATAATTTGAAAATGATGAGCAAGAATTAATTAGTTAATAAATATTAATTAATTAATCAAGACTCGAGAATTTTATTGGGCCTAAAATTGGATTTTAGGTTCAAGGCCCATTGGCTTGTAGCATAAGTTGTGGGTAACTACATAACCACAAAGGCCCAAGAGGCCCAATAAGATGGCAAGAACGTCCATATGGTGAAGCTAATGGATTTGACCCATTTGATGACTCACATGGATCATTTTAAGTTGGATACGGGTCATGGATGACCCAACTTAAAATGCCTAGCTTATAAATACATAGGGTGTATCCAATTCAAACTTTTAATGACTTTTATAGAGTTTAAAAGTTTGAAGGTATTCAATTTAGACTTTTAAAGAGTATATAAAAATCTAGTGATATTCAATTGTGACTTTTAAAAAGTATTTAAAAGTTTGGTGGTATTCAGTTATGACTTTTAAAGAGTATTTAAAAGTTTGGTGGTATCCAAAAAGTTAATGACTTTTAAAAAGCTTATTAAATGAATGACTTTTCCATACTTTTAAGGCTAATTGTTAAGACCAAAAGTCTTGTCAATTTACTAGTGACTTTTATCAACTCTATGAAAGTATTTAAGAATTTGTCATCTCTATTTAAGTCACTCACTTAAAAAAAGTCTTTATAAGTATGAATTGGATACACCCCTTTTCTGTACAGGGAATACTATTATGACACTATCTCAAGTCAATTCTCCAAAATTTGCATTTCAGACCGTTGTATGACAACTATTAAACTGGTTACATACCTATCTACAAGTTGTGTTTGGCTACATACTGTATGAGAGAAACCAGTTTGGTTTATATAGTGGCATCTAAAATTTGATTGGCAGTAATTGAAGTCGACAAACGGCATCCAACCTTGTGATCCCTGCTACGAGTTCGCATCTTTTCACGGTATCCAACTATTGACCTTTTATTTTGTATTTTTTTTATAATGGAGTTCACAGTTTGCAACATAGAAATGAAATAAAGGATCATCCAGAATGTATAAAAATATATTTCACATAAAAAATATTTGGATCCATAATAAATAATGACCAAATACAGAAATAAATAATGTATAAAAAATTACAAGTAGACCAAAAATAAGGAGAACATAAAATATAAAAAACATACGCTATTGTAATTATTTTACGGAAGTGTTGGTTTATTTGTATCACGCGTGGTAGGTACGATTATTTTTGTTTTTTTTAATGAGTGTTACTATTTTACCCACTTGTCCTATTTTCTTATCCATCTAATCTTGTAAATTTTAAGGATAAATTTACCCTTTTATAAAATGACTTCTAGTTTGACATTGCTATGCTGTGAAAATAATCGCTGTCAGATTTGCTGTGAGAGAAAGTAGTTTGATGTTTGGTAAAATTTCTGTTAAAAGTGTTGTTGGTATTGATTTTACACATAATCAGAAAATGATTGCCGCATAATCATTAAATCCAGTGCCTCTTTCAAACTAATTCCTGCATAATCAGAAAATGAAAGCACCTCATTAACTGCTTTCCCTTATAGCTTTCTCTCATAACAATTTTTAACAATAAGTGATTTTCTCACAGTTTACCAAACGTGTTGGGCAGCTCAAAATTTTTTAGAAATCAATTATCACCCCAAATAAGCAGTGCCAAACGGGCACTAAGGACTTAAGGGAAAATCATTAAAACTAATTAAAAAAAACATAAGAAAATGATTATTAAAAAAAAGCTAAAAAGATTATTAACAAATATCAAACCCCTTCCTTGACAACACGCATACCCCACCCTTCTCCGTCTTCCTCCACCGCACGACAACCATCTCCCCCACTTCCCCAAGCACCCACCTTTGTACTCTTTTTAATACCTTGGATGCATTAACATATAATACTCAACATCAGGTCATAAAATCATGGTAATTATGCATTTTTCGAGTCCCTTTTTAATTATCTATATATATAAAGTAAAAGGCAGATAATGGTAAAAAATTCAAAATACCAGAAAATGCCCTTGGTTAATGTAAACATTAAGAATTGAAATTATTAATTAAATGAGGATAATATAGTAAATTCACACTTTTTCATATTAAAAAAATTAAAATTAAAAGAAAAATCAGATAATAGATCCTATTTTTATGGAATACAACTAACCTATATCTTTTTTAATTCTAAAATAAATTTAATATTTTAAAAAAAAATTGCATTTCGATAACATTTAATATCGTTCAATTCCATTGTATGAGAGAAACCAGTTTGGCTTATATATAGTGGCATCTAAAATTTGTTTGGCAATAATTGAAGACGACAAACGGTATCCAACCTTGTGATCCCTGCTAATGAGTTTGCATCTTTTCACGGTATCCAACCATTGACCTTTTTTTTTTAAAAATGGAGTTCACAGTTTGCAACATAGAAAATGAAACAAAGGATCATCCAGAATGTATAAAAAATATATTCCACATAAAAAATATTTGGATCCATAATAATGGGTTAGCGTGCAATAAATAATGTATAAAAAATTACAGGTAGACCAAAAATAAGGAAAACATAAAATATAAAAAACATAAAGCTATTGTAATTATTTTACGGAAGTGTTGGTTTATTTGTAGCATGCGTGGTAGGTACGACTATTTTTGTTTTTTTGTTTTTAATACCTTGGATGTGTATATGCATTAACATATAATAATGTTAATGGCTCACATCATCACTGTGAGTCGAGCCTATTAGAGAACTCCACGTGCCCGTAATTGGGTTGGGTTACCTTTAATACCGACCTGATCAGACTTGGTACCGTCGGGGGTCGATAAAAGGCCTCCCAGCCAAGATCTGAAGGGACAAAGGTCAAATCAATGCTCGGGCATTTGAACACCGACCCGACCACTGTGGTGCCATGTTCGACCAGAGGCGCATTAATGATCAATAGGCATGATCAGACCCCTGTCAAGTTAAACACTCCACCCCTTTGATAAACAGCATGGCAAGTGAGATAGATCAGTTAATGTACATCCCATCCAAGACCAGGTGTCACCTTATCCTTTGATCCCCAAGTGAACAGGCTGGTGATGGAGAGGGATCATTTAATATACCTCCCATCCAAAGCCACATGTCACTTTGTCACACAATCCTTGTCAGATAGTATGGTGATCAGAACAAGTCATTTAATGTGGTCTAGTCCTACCAGGGGAAAGGAAGATAAATATCCCCTCCTTAAGTATCTTCGTCCCTCCTTTCTCCCCCTATAAATACCCCTCATCTATCTCTGGACAAAGGTAATAAAGATTCTCACTTGAAAAACCCTACATCCTTTTCTGCATCTCTAAATAGCTTATGACTTAGCCATCGGAGGGGGCTCAACTGGGACCAACTCCAGTTCGCTCCTATTCTGATAACTGTTCGAAGTGTGCAAGTCTTCTTCAAAAGGCATTATCACCAAGAGATCAAGTATAGGCCCAAGCCTCTATCCAGGTTCAGGCCATATAGTATACAAGAAGGATACACGGTTTACAAATAAGATTGACTCAAATCAGGTCATAAAATTATGGTAATTATGCGTTTTTCGTGTCCCTTTTTAATTATATCCTTTAAATAAATACATAAAAGACAAAGTGAGAGTTTATTAGAAAGTCCTTTCCTGGGAAACCAAACAATGGACATTTCAACAACTGAATCGTCAGTGAGACCATAAGCAATTCCACACTTTTCTTAATAGATACATATTTATATCAATATGTTGTAAATGCATGGAATGTGGATGATCAACATAATATCCATTACCTCCACCCTTAATTGCTTTGTAACCTATGCCCTTATTATTGTAATTAGTAGCTATAAATTGTGGGTTAAATACCTCTATTGTAAGCCTATAAATAGGCACTTATCAAAGATGAATATGATGTGTTGATACAAGGTCATAGAATAAATTCTCTGTATTTCTCTTCCTCTTATTGTTGTCTATAATTTCCCTTAGTTTTATAACACAATACCATTATTTCAAATTTTGATTACCAAATAATAGCGTAAGATATAATAAGTTCTTATTTATTGTGAATAAACGAGATCTAATTCGGATACACCAACACTATATTAGCCCAAATATGGAATAGCAACAACCTTAAGAGGATATACTCTGCGAACGCTTGCCCCAGTAGATTCAGTCATGTCTAAGTCCTCTCCTCTTGCGCCATTGGGCAGCGCCCAGTCGAACTTGTGCACTAAATTTGCCAAAGCAATCTCTTGGACAGCCATGGCAAACTGAATTCCTGGGCAAACTCTTCTGCCAGCCCCAAATGGAATGTAGTTGAAGTAATTACCTTTATAATCTATGGCACTGTCCAAGAACCTTTTTGGCTCGAACTCCTCCGGTTTGTTGTATGACTTGGGATCTCTTCCAATTTGCCATGCATTCACTATAACTTGTGTGTTGGCTTTAATGTCGTAGCCATTTATTTGTGCATCTTGGGTCGATAGCCGGGGCAATAACAATGGAATTGGAGGATGTAGGCGAAGAGTCTCCTTGATAACTGCCTTCAAGTAGTGCATTCCAACCAAATCATCCGCTCTAATTATGTCTGTTTTCTTGCCCACTATCCCCCGTACCTCATTCTGCAATTTTTCCATGATTCTTGGATGCCTTAAAAGCTCGGACATTGTCCACTCTAGGAGTGTAAATGAGGTATCAGTGCCACCAACAAACACATCCTACAAGAATTTTAATGGTAAAAATCGATTAAAAATTAATGGAAAATTATATATAAACCCCAAAGAATTGGGGTTAGGATGTTATCTATATATATATATATATATATATATAAAGGTAGAAGGCTTTAAAAGTGAAACATTCAAAAATCCTGAAAATACTCATGCTTCAAAGAATTTTTTTTATTTTTATACAAGCGATGTTCTACTTTAAATTACAGGGAGGGGGATTTGAACTCGGGTGCAGAGTGGGAGCACATCCGCTCTAGCCAACTTGGGTAAGCCCATATCTGCTCTTCAAAGAAATATTAAAACACAACAATCTAATATAAGTTGAATTTTTAAACAGCTAAAATTACTAAAATACCCATGTCAAGTAAACAAGTTAATGGCGTTATCAAAGAAATTGACAGAATGAGGGAACATTGGACACGAAATGAAAGCATAGGGGGCACATTGACTCAGTTGAAACTGTAGGGGCAAATTGAGATTTTGGGTACAACATAAGAGGCATATCAATACATAAGCCTAAAAAATACCAAGTTAGTCCAAAATGTTTGACTTATATTAGTTTTTTTCAAAATATTTTCTTTTTAATATTACTAGTCTCTTGTCCCACAACACATCTTTTTCTTTGTGTTTCTTGGCTGGCCAGCACAAGTTTGAAAATAAAAAAATTCAGATATGGTTCAATTTTGGTTAAACTCATTTATTTCTTTAGATATGATCACATAACAAGCGTAATGTAACAGCATTCTTTGAACAAACTCAGTAATTCTAGCATTACTATGGTGAAAAAGATAAGACAATCCAACACCACCATGTATGTAACAGAGAGAGAGAGAGAGAGAGAGAGAGAGAGAGAGAGAGAGAGAGTTAATTACCAAGATGACAGCCTTGATGCTAACTCTATCAATAGGAGAATCAGCCTGAAGGCAAAGCAGAACGTCCACAAGATCCTTTTGGTCCTCATTCTTAGTAAGACCATCAAATTCATCCATATGCTCTTGAACAACTATTTCTAAAAACTCATCGAACCGTTTAGCCAGATCGTCAAACTTGGCGTCCAAACCATTGAGACGGGCGATCCAGGCAAGCCATGGGATATAGTCTCCAATATGGATACGCGACACCACCAACGTCAGCTCCCCGGCAAGCTTCTTAAACGTCCTCCCACGTTCCCCACCATCGCTGTACTTCCTCCCAAGAGCCACTCTACAGATAACATCATTCGTAAGCGTCTCGAGCATTTCACTTAAATTAATCGCGGATGCTACTGAGGAGGGGGATGAGGAGCAGTGCTTAGTTATATTGTCGATCATGGATTTAGTTTCCTCTTCTCTTACCGCACGAAAAGAACGAACCCTTGTGTTGCTAAGGAGATTTAAGACGCATATACTTTTCATCTGCCTCCAATACTCACCATAAGGAGCCGAGACCACGTCTTTGAAGTTGTAGCAAACCTTCTGGAAGAAGGTGTTCTTGGGTCTGTTGGCGAATGTGATGTCATGGGTTTTCATGATCTCGCGGGCAGTCTCATCTGAGGAGACCACAAGGACCGGCACACTTCCGAAATGGAGGAGCATGAGCGGCCCGTGGCGTTGAGCTAGGGTTTGAAGAGAGCGCTGAAGGGGCTGGCCTAGTTGGTGAAGGTTTCCAATGATAGGGAGCTTTGGAGGAGAAGGTGGTGATGAGTTTGCGGAAGTGGAGAACCATTTGTATATAAGGATGAGGAAAATTGCAAGAAGTGCTAAATACTTGAAGGAAAAAGGTTGGAACAATCTTGAGAAGGTTTCATTCAGGAGATTTAACATCTTCTTCCACTTCTTAATTATTTAGGTGGTCTTGTGTTTGTGCTTGACAAATAAAAAGTTTGTAGGGTGCTCCATATATAAGATCACCCCGGACTTTTTGGATGAAAATATCAGGTGAACACTTAATAAAAAAACGTTAAATTAATGATTTTTTTTATTTATTCTGTGTGCAGGAACTAATAATAATGATTGGATAATAAAAACGTACCTATGGTGTAGGTAATGATGGGGTCCTACACCTGTGGTATAGGTAAGGTTGTAAGTAAGGATTGGGTCTCAATACCTCCCTTTGGATTCAAATAAGTGTTGGATCATGGGATCATACATCAGAAAATACATATACGGCTGGTAATTTTACTTGGAGCATTGCATTGGATAGAAGAGAGAGAGAGAGAGAGAGAGAGAGAGAGAGAGAGAGAGAGAGAGAGAGAGAGAGAGAGAGAGAGAGAGAGAGAGAGAGAGAGAGAGAGAGAGAGAGAGAGAGAGTGTTGGTATTGATTTTGTGATTGGCATTTCCTAGAGACAAATTAGACTAAGTATAGATGGTAAATTAGTTGTGATGGTGGCTGTCAAAATTCCAAGATATGCTCTGAAGGCTTATATGTCAACCAACGATCACTAAGGTAAATTCCTCATTCAATCATGCATCTTGATTGTGTATTTCAAGCATTATTTCAAACTCACAATCTGATTAACATTTTGATTAAGAAGACTTTTTATTTTAAGAAAGATTAATTTATTTTATAAATTGCTTTCCAGTTTTGAACATTAAAAGTCTTCTTTGATTGGAAATCAATTAGTCTGATTTTGGAAAATTAATCTGTTGATTAGGAAGTAATTGATTTTGTTTGTAGTTTTGAAAACCATTATAAAAAGCAAGGCTTGGTTTTCATTCGTTCAACAACTTTCAATGACTAGAGTATTTCTTGAGTTTTCATATACACAAAAGAAAGTTGATGTGCTTTATTTTCCTAGAAGGATAAATTATCAAGAGTAAGATTATCTTGGTGATTTATCTTTGTATTCATATTGCATTCATTTGCATGTTCGGTGACTCATACGGTTGAGGGCACCAAGACCGTTGTGGAGGTTTTTTTCCAGCGAGCTTGAATCGATCGTGACCAGTATCGGATTCAACATAAGGAGAGTTGGAAGAACTCCGGCCAGCTTGAAGCAATCGTGACCAGTATTTCGTTCAACATAAGGAGAGTCAAAAGATCATCCCGCGAGAAGTTGAGTTACAAAGAAGTTGGTACGTTATCTAGAGTGTCTAGGACAAGTTTGTATACTTTTTGTAATCATCGTTCTATAGTGGATTTTCCTTGGACTATTAGGTCCCGTGGATTTTCCCCAAAGGTGGGGTTTTACCATGTAAAATAACTTCTGTGTTTTTATCTATTTTTACGTTCTGTACTGTAGAGGATTTATCTATTTTTACGTTATGTACTGCGTGTTTTTATATATTACTGTATTACTCTTGAACTACTCAAAACGCAGACTTTACTCTTTTAGTGTTTTAAGCCATCCTATAGGTATTTTTAGAGAGAGAGAGAGAGAGAGAGAGAGAGAGAGATGTTTTTATTTTTATTTTAATATATGTCAAATATTATTTCTTAACATTTAATTATATCTAAGCAAAAAAGTAGACAGTGCTTTTGTCACTTCATCATTTAACAGAAAACCAAACGGTCAAACTGACGAAAAGTGTATATTAGTTGAATTTTAAAACGTTAGGGCGTAAAATGACAAAATTGAAACTCCGTGACCGATTTTAAAAAATGACCCCAAATCTTCAGAGGGTAAAATGATGTTAGCCCTTTAAAAAGTAAAAAAATAAAGAAGTAAACATCAAAAAATCAAAAAATGCACAAAACTCAAAAGACTTGGGATTGTGGTGATTAAAAAATAAGTACCTTCAAAAAAATGTCATGACAATTGGACTTGTCCTGAATTTTCTAAAAATATTAAGATAAAGGCTGGTGGCCTTCAATAATTGGTGTCTTCTAGTGATATGCATTTTGTTCGTAGCAAACACTTGTTTGAATTTATAAAAGTCTGCAGCCAATTACAGCTCCTACTCTGTAATTATTGCTTTTAGTTTTCTCTTTCTTTCCATTATTTTATAGCAAACCC
Source organism: Prunus salicina (assembly GCA_020226455.1). Classification (NCBI taxonomy): domain Eukaryota; kingdom Viridiplantae; phylum Streptophyta; class Magnoliopsida; order Rosales; family Rosaceae; genus Prunus; species Prunus salicina. The sequence goes on along the minus strand of CM035345.1, from coordinate 14,550,746 downwards.
AAACAATGGTTCACCATTTTTAATTCTTTGTTTCCCGGCTGCTTCCTAGATTGAAGAAGCTTTTCATCGCCCCGAAGGAGTGGGTTTCTGGTAGGTTGCCTTGGATTTGCAGTTAAGCATAAGCTTTTGGTAAAGTGGTAGGTGGTCTCATATTCAACTTAATAATTGAAATTTGGAAACCCGCGTGCCTCCTTAGCTGTAGGATTGGTTAGTCTGTTTACAAATTAGTTAGATCGTTATTTATACAGCTAAGCATTTAGTTTAGACTTAATTATTTTGAATATAAGTAATAATTTAAACTATAAGAATACGGGGATTTTTCACACATGCACTACAAATGTGCAAATTGAGGTCATTTTCCACTAGACTAGACCCCATTGGCGTTAAGACTTAACTATTAAGCTTGGGTAAGATTATAAATACTCTGTTTAGCTTTCTAAATCAATACAGTGAAAAATCTTCAGAATTATTCAGAAGAAACATTTCTGGTTTTCTCTCATTTTCTTAGCCTTCTGTTTATTATTTTTACAAACAGAAAATATAAACGATGTAGATTTATTGCCAGAGAGTAATACTGAACTCTTAATGATTGTAGATTCATCATTATTGATCAAGTGCTATTGACTTCTTTTTTTACTTTTTTGAGAAAAAAGGAGATGGAATTTCAAATTTTAAAGGGACCAAGCCAAGTAGATGAAGCGAGCCTCTCTACATACGAAGGTTTTGTCACTGAACTAACCAATTATCCTACTCTTCTTTTGCCAAAGAATTTGAGAGAGTAACTTGAGCAAGTGTAAAAAGAGAAAATCGCCTCCGCATCTGTACAATTGACTGACTTGAACGAAAGAGTAAAAAACTCCTATAGTAGTGCCTACAACTATGCTAGACTTAACTTCAAAGACTGCCATTGGCTGCTCCAAAAATTCTAGAAAAATTCCACAATCATCTTCAAGGTCTTAGCTTCATCTCCAATTGGTCTCGTACTAAAACTCCACCAAAAGATCATATTTCCATTGAAAACAAATTACTTGCTCTGGAAAGCTGAAAATTGAGAAAATAAAGTAATAAGTCCTTTTTAAATCAAATTCTCCTACAAAAACTAAGTATAAAGAGAACATAAATGTGTAAATTTATGGACTTATCAGTTGCATGGTGTTCCAAAATCTATTACGTCAGACCATGTCACCAAATTCCTTAGCCACTTTTGAATAACCTTTTGGAGGATGTTTGGTATGGACTTGAATCGTAGTAGCACCACTCATCCGTAGACGGGTGGTCAATCTGAGGTTACCAACAGAACCCTCAAAAACATGGCTAAGAGCTTTTGCAGAGACAGGCCGAAGCAATGGGATGTTGCATTGCCACAGGTGGAGTTCACTTACAACAGTGTTGTTCATTCTTCCACATGAAAATCACCCTTTGTCATTGTTTACACTTCGATGCCTAAGCTTGTGGTTGACCTAGTCAAGCTTCTAAGAGCCCAGAAGACTAGTGTAGCTCCTAAAAATATGGCTGAACATGTTCAAACTTTGAGGGAAGAACTAAAGGAAAAGCTAGAGAGGACCAACACCGAATTTAGGGTCGCCACTAACAAGCGCCGCCGTGTGAAGCTGTTCTAGGAAGAAGACTCCATGATGGTTTACTTGAGGGGAAAATGTTTCCCAATTGGTACCTACGGCAAACTGAAACCTCGAAAGTATGGCCCCTTACAAAGTTATGAAGAAAATAAACGACAATGCCTATGTCATGGATCTTCCTTATGTTGAGCACTTTCAATGTTGCAAATCTACACTACTACAAAAAGTGAAAAAGACGACCAGAAAACAATGACGGTCTAAGTGAAAACCGTCGTGGTTTTTAAAAAGACAACGGTTCTAAAAAAACCATCGTGTAATACCACCTTAGACAACTAAAAAATGGAGATTCAAATGGCTGTTCAAAAACAACGACGTACCTAGTTAAACAACCGACGTCTATTTGAAACAGATTTCCGCAGTGTAAAATCAAAGCCAACAAAGAACGGCAGAAGTTATGAATCGACCGACGTAGAAAGTAAAGACGACGATTTCAATAAAAGCCGCCGTTTTTACTCATAAAATAACACGACGAGGTTTTCGTATAAGACGCCGTATAATTACAAACAAATCCACTGCTTTAAAATACAAAATATCGCCGTATTAAATTAATGTACAACGGCGGAAAATATAAATATATCGACGTCATTCTCGTATAGTTCTACGACGTTATCTTTAAATCGTACTATAAAATTTAACGTCGTATTTATTCATTTTATACGTCGTACCTTTAATTTAAACCGTCGTCTTAATAAGAATTTTTGTTAACAATTTTTTTCTTTGATTTTCTTATCCTACGTCGGTAGATCTACTTAATGACAAGAATTGAAATAACCACGACGGTTTATATAGAAAACCGCCGACATAATCAAATTTTTCTGAGATCCCAAGGGTTACGAAATCTTACCAGATGGAACTCTGTTCCACATCATAATCTTAACAGATGACACAGATTTGCAATCAGAGAGATAATTTTTTGGAAGTTGATGATGTGTGTGCGTTTGTGTATCTACACAAACGCACACACACATCAACATCCAAACAATTGCCTCCTAAAATTTCACGACGGCAGCCACAGATTTGCAATCAGAGAGACAATTTTTTGAAAATTGGTGATGTGTGTATGTTTGTGAATCAGATACACAAACATACACACACACACCAACATTCAAACAATTGCCTCCTAAGAGGTGAGGTGAGACAGAGAAAGGGGCAAGAAGAAGTTGAAACCCTAATTGAATACTAAAACTGAAAGAACCCGTGAAAAAAAAAAATCTATTTATAATTAAAAAAATCAAATCCACGTCGGTTATATTATACCTAACGATGTTTAACAAAACTAATCCACGTCGGTTATATTATACCTAACGACGTTTAAAAAACTAATCAACGTCGCTCAACAAATATATTACGTCGTCCTAGTCTTACTTAAGACGACGAAAAAAGACGACAGTAATACAAAAACAGTCGTTGTTTTTATATTCTTATTTTATTTAAATCTGTCATCCAAAAAAGAAACTTTACATATTCCAGAACATTAATTTCCTTCATTTTAAATTTCCTCGGGAAAAAAAACTCTATTTATAACGCACTGTAATTGAAAAATAAACTGAAAGGTCACGGGAAAAAAAATTCTATTCATAATTTAAAAATTCAAATCCACGTCAGTTATATTAAACCTAACGACGTTAAATGAAAAGATTCCACGTCGCAAAACAAATATTGCGTCGTGTTAGTTAAAAAAACGATGGCAGAACAAAAAACCGTCGTTGTCCCAAACTGAATTAATTTAAAATTTCTTCGGGAAAGCAAAATCTATTTATAATTTCCTCGGGTTAGTAATATTGCATCGTGTTAGTTTACAAATTCTAGAACATTAATTTCCCTCATTTTAAATTTCCTCGGGAAAGAAAAATCTATTTATCACGCTTTGTAATTGAAAACTAAAACTGAAAGAATCCGGGAAAAAAAACTCTATTTATAATTTAAAAATAAAATCCACGTCAGTTGTATTACACTTAACGACGTTTAACAAAATAATCTACTTCGGTAATTATAAATCTACCGCCATCTTACCTTAATATAGACGACGAGAAAAGACGACGGTAGAACAGAAAACCGTCGTTGTTTCAGTTTCTTTAACAGTTTGGTCCTTTATCTTTCTGCAGGACTTGTATAGTTCAAAGCATTGACAATGTCTTCATCATATCTCCCAGCAACTACTGATTCGATTGCTCATGCTTTAGAGGCCATCTGAAGCCATTTCTATTCTTTATCGCATTCTTGAAACCCATCTTCTTCTTCTGAAGCTCTACGGATAAAGGAAGAGGCTATCATAAGTCTGACGGATCTTCTTAGCCAAGAAAATCAAGTAGAGGATCAGGCACATCTGATCTTCAGATGATCTTTTGAAACAAGCAAATATGTGCAGCATGGTTGGCTTTATCGACCCTGCTACAGTTAGTGCCAACTCTGGGACAATAGCTGACAGATCACGATTGGTAGCAGCTTGACTTCAGAAGACTGATGGTGAACAGATTTTCATGATGCCTTACAATCCAGGGTTAGTCTCCTTAACAGGATTTTGTTTTTATGATTTTCAATAAATGACAGCGTACAAACTAACCACGTCGGTGTTTTATTTTATTGAGTCGTTTGAAACTACGAACCACGTCGGTAGTTATTTATCGTCGTGATAAATATATAATGTCGTCGATTGCTACTTTATTTCGTCGTCTGAAATATTATAATACGTCGTTTTTGTAAATAACCGTCGTTTTTATATTAATTTTGTGCAGCCGTCATTGGATCTTGCTGATTGTGAGAGCAAAGAGGGAAACCGTCTATTTTCTGGATCCTCTGCGCGGAAATCGTGTGGTCGATGAAGAGGGCAAAAACATCGTGAACAGTGCTATAAAAAATATATAATTCTCACATAGCCAGAGCAGGCCGTAAAGCAGTAATTTGGAAAACTCTGTCAGGCACACCAAAGCAACCCAGCAGTGTCGAATGCGGCTATTATGTGATGCGCTTCATGAGGGACATCATCATGGATCCTTCCTTGGCATTTGAGAAGAAGGTAAGAAGAAATTACCTTCATACATTTTACGTCGTTTTTTGTATTATCAACGACGGTCCTTTAAAATTACCGTCGTTGAATAGATATACTACGTCGGTTATGAAAAATAGCGTCGTCTGTGATTGAATTTCTTTTTATTTATAAACCCTAATAGTCATTGTTTATGCAGTATGCCAAGGGAAAAGATGAAGCGCCATACCCTCAAGAAGCAATTGATGAAGTCCGGAATGAATTGGCAGAGTTTGTTTGCCTTCACATGGAATAGGGGAATTATTGAACACTTGATATTTATGTATAATGTACAAATTTTGTCTATAATATATAATGTAAAAATTTGTTGAGGTTTTCTTAAATTAAAAAAAAAACAAACATACAAATTGTGTAACCGATGTGTAATACTTTTCCAACGACCTAATAAAGTAAAAAACCGTCGTTTTTTGTTGTTTCGTTTTAAACAAATCCGACGTAAAAGGATATTTAGACGACGTTCTTTGAACAATTGAGTCGTTTATGGTTTACAACGTCTTCAATTTCTTAAGGGTTCAGGATAGTACTTTGTAACGTCAGCGGTTAAGTTGTGGAATATATATTTTACGTCGGATAGTTAAATATCCGCCATGGTTTCTCATTTAAACGACGTCATTTTAACAACTGAGTCGTCTATTACAATTTACAACGTCTACAATTTATTAACCCCGACATGGTTTGTTGTTGTGATAAGAATATTTTATTATTTTTATATCAAAATATTCAAAATAAATTTAAAATAAATCAGAAAAATGCAAAGTCAACTCCTATGAAGTCATTGATATATTTTCTTCCCCCTAAACCTTGAAAAAATTCATTTTGAATAATAAAAATTTAAAATGACCAGCCAAAACAAAATTGTTTTGATGAGTCATAAAATCACTTATAGTTTTATGGTTTAGGGTTTAGAGTCTAGGGTTTAGAGTTTAGGGTTGTTATTTATTAGGGTTTATTTTTAAAGTATAATTTTTGGGGTTTAAGGTTTATGTTTGTTATATATTAGGCTGTAAAACCATAAACCCTTTTATAAAATTAAAATTTTAAAATATATAATTTAGTTTTAAGGGTTTAGGGTATTACTTTTTAACGACGGTGGTTGAGTCGTGGAATACATAGTTTACGTCGTGCAGTGAAATATCCGACATGGTTTCCACTTTAAATGACGTCATTTTAATATGTCAGTCATCTATTATAATTTACAACGTCTTCAATTTCTTAACCCCGACGTGGTTTGTTATTGTGATAAGAATATTTTATTATTTTTATATCAAAATATTCAAAATAAATTTAAAATAAATCAGAAAAATGCAAAGTCAACTCCTATGAAGTCATTGATATATTTTCTTCCCCCTAAACCTTGAAAAAATTCATTTTGAATAACAAAAATTTAAAATGATCATCCAAAACAAAATTGTTTTGATGAGTCATAAAATCACTTCTAGTTTTATGGTTTAGGGTTTAGAGTCTAGGGTTTAGAGATTAGGGTTGTTATTTATTGGGGTTTATTTTTAAAGTATAATTTTTGGGTAGTCTAGGGTATATATTAGGCTGTAAAACCATAAACCCTTTTATAAACTTAATTTTTTAAATTATATAATTTTGTTTTAAGGGTTTAGGGTATTACTTTTTAACGACGGTGGTTGAGTCGTGGAATGCATATGTTACGTCGTGCAGTAAAATATCCGACATGGTTTCTACTTTAAACTACGTCATTTTAATATGTCAGTCGTCTATTATAATTTACAACGTCTTTAATTTCTTAACCCCGACGTGGTTTGTCAGTCGTCTTTATATCAAAATATTCAAAATAAATTTAAAATAAATCCGAAAAATGAAGCGTCAAAATAAACGGCGTTACGTTCAGTGTTTCCGTCGTTTAATATTATATTTACGTCGGTTCTTGTAGAACTTTCGCCATGGTTTTTCTTTCAACGTTTTAAAGAGCGCGCTCTCTAAAAATTTTCGCGCGACCTAAATTTTTCAGATTTGGCTCTTATTCTTATACTTCTAACCCTGAACCCTAAAATTTTCAGATTTCGCGCAACATAACATTTCGCTCTAATTAAAAGTTGCACTCTCCAGGCTCCGTTGAATCTGTGAGCTCGTCCAACCTGTAAGTACAAACCCTATCTTCCCCTTGTAAATTCATTGAATGATATTAGGTTGTTTTGTTAAAGGGTTTTAGGTATATGCTTTGCGATCTGTTAATAATGTGCTTGGAGGTATGGGTTCATGGATTTTCTGTTTAATGGGTTCATGGATTACATTATCTGTTATGTTGAATTGGGAATGGATTTAATTTTGTCGGATCTTTTAATCACCCTATGTTATGTTGAATTGGGAATGGATTTATTGTTTTCATGCTTGGTTTCATGCTTGGTTTCATGTATATATTGGTTTCATATATATGTTGTGTTCTTAATGGGTTTTGGGTTCTTGAAAATAAACTGAGACATGACGCCTTTTTAGGCATACGACGACGGTTTATTCATAAACCGTCGTTTGTATTACTTATATACGACGGTGTTTTTAAACTACCGTCGTTGTATTACTTATACACGACGGTTTTTTCATAAACCGTCATTTGTATTACTTATATTAGACGACGTCTGTTGAAAATTCATCGTCTATATATGCCAAATACGTATGTTTTTGTTTAAAACCCGTCGTCTCTGTTGTGTATTACTTGCTATTAGATCTTTGTATAATCTGCTATAGTGATGGTCATTGCCTGTATTTTCACTTTATTATAGATAATAGGTTATAGTGTCGAAGATGGATAAGTCATGGATGCACTCGGATAGAAGATCGAAGGCATATGAGTTTGGGGTGGAAGCATTTTTGAACTTTGCTGTAGAAAATCTTCTAACTACAACACATATCCGTTGTCCATGTGTTAAATGTGTTAATTTGAAGTTGTTTGGGGTTGGAATTATAAGGGATCACTTATACTTTAATGGAGTTGACCAAAGCTATAAGAATTGGACATTTCACGGAGAACCTTGGGAAGCAACTACTAATGCTAGTAGAAATGTTGAAGAAGATGATGGCCATAGTAGGTACAATTTTGTGTCTGAAGAAATTGATATGGATGATAATGATTTTGGTGATTTTGGTTCCGATCCGTATGAGTTTGCCAATGTGATTGGGGATGGAGATCAACCAGTGTACCCTGGTTGTAGAAAGTACACTAAGTTATCGGCATTAGTGAAGTTGTATAATTTGAAGGCAAAACATGGGATGAGTGATGTCTGTTTTACAGAATTATTGATACTTCAAGGCGATTTGCTTCCAGAAGGAAATACAATACCAACCTCTATGTATGAGGCTAAAAAGACTTTGTGTGCATTGGGGCTGAGTTATGAGAAAATGCACGCATGCCCCAATGATTGCATCTTGTATAGGAAGGAGTATGAGGATTCAACTAATTGTCCTACTTGTGGTATCTCAAGGTGGAAGGAAGGCAAAGATTCAATCTTGAAAGAGGGTGTGCCAGCGAAGGTGGTGTGGTATTTTCCTCCAATTCCAAGGTTTAAAAGGATGTTTCAATCACATGAGACAGCTAAGAGTTTGACTTGGCATACTGCTAGAAAATCAATTGACGGTCAGATGTCTCATCCGGCGGATTCCCCGTCTTGGAAACTTCTTGATGATAAATGGCCTGAGTTTGGTAATGAGCCGAGAAACTTGAGATTGACTCTTTCATATGATGGATTCAATCCCCACAGTTCTCTAAGTAGCAGATATAGTTGTTGGCCGGTTATCTTAGTTACATATAATCTCCCTCCATGGCTGTGCATGAAACGAAAGTTCATGATGTTAACCTTATTGATTTCCGGTCCTAAACAACCCGAAAATGATATAGACGTCTACTTGGAGCCTTTGATTGATGATTTAAAATCTTTGTGGGATGGGATTAGAGGAGTGTATGATGCACATAATGGAGAATACTTTACACTCAGAGCTGCATTAATGTGGACAATTAATGATTTCCCTGCCTATGGAAACTTATCTGGTTGTGTTGTTAAAGGATATAAAGCTTGTCCAATATGCGGCAATGATACACCTAGTCACAGGTTGAAAAATGACCACAAAATTTGTTACATTGGGCATAGAAAATGGTTACCAATCAATCATCCATATAGGAGGCAACGTGCAGCTTTTAATGGGAAACCTGAATATGGCACATCTCCCGAGCCATTAACCGGAGAAGAAGTGCTGCATATGGTTGAAAATGGTGACAGAGTTTGTTGGAAGAAGAAATCAATATTCTTTGATCTCGAGTATTGGAAATACCTTCCTGTGAGGCATGCCCTAGATGTTATGCACATTGAGAAGAATGTTTGCGATAGTATCATTGGTACATTGCTGGAGATCCCTGGAAAAAATAAAGATGGGATTGCTGCTTGATTAGATTTATTGAACATGGGGGTCAAAACTGATTTGCAACCCGAGTATGGAGAAAGACGTACTCGTTTGCCTCCTGGGCCTTGGAATTTGTCAAGAGCAGAGAAGAGAGAGGTTTGCAATTCTTTCTATGGTATGAAGGTCCCTGAAGGTTATTCTTTAAATATTAAAAATCTTGTATCTTTACAAGATTCAAGACTTCTTGGCCTTAAATCACAAGATTATCATACCTTAATGCAACAATTGCTCCCTGTGGCAATTCGTTCTGTTTTGGAGAAGCCTGCAAGGTATGCAATAACTCGTTTGTGCTTCTTCTTCAATGCTATATGTGCAAAGACTGTTGATGTTTCCAAACTAGATAAGTTGGAAGAAGATGTAGTAATTACTCTGTGTTTTCTTGAGAAGTACTTTCCCCCTTCATTCTTTGATATCATGGTTCATCTAGTAGTACATCTTGTCAGAGAAGTTCGCCTATGTGGGCCAGTATATTTTAGGTGGATGTATCTGTTTGAAAGATATATGAAAGTGCTGAAGGGGTATGTTCAGAATTGTACTCGTCCCGAAGGTTGCATTGCTGAGCGGTATATAGCTGAAGAAGCTGTAGAGTTTTGTACCGAGCATTTATCAGATGTTAGTACAGTTGGAGTGCCTTCAAGCCAAAAGATGGGAGTTTCAAAGCCATTATCAGGTTGCACAGTGAGCGTAGTTGCTCAGGACCTGTTGAATCAAGCACATCTATATATCTTGGAGAATACGGAGGAAGTCCTACCTTATATCGAGTACGTATGAGTTTTATTCTTTAAGTTTCCATTTTAAATTATTTCTTATATATGTTTATCTTATATATTTGGGACCGTAATGCTTGAATTTTTCGTGTCATGTAGGCAACATATGATCCACATCAAGACTGTTTATCCAAAATTTAGAAACAGAACAAAGTGGCTGCAGGATAAGCACAATAGCACTTTCATTCAATGGCTACGCTTCAAGGTATATGTTGTTGAATAACATATTTCTCTTTTAATTTTCTTCTTATTTCTATGTTAGATTGAATTAAGATATGATTAATTTGCAGGTTCAAAGTGAACTTGAGGAAGACAATCATGGCGTATCAGAAAATTTAAGGTGGCTAGCAGCTGGTCCAAACATGACAGTGCCATTATATAGGAGCTGTCTTATTAAAGGTATTAAATTCAACATCAAGGCACAAGATGATGTGCGGACAACTCAAAATAGTGTAGTTTATTTACTTGCACATACCATGCAAGTTGCTAGTGCCAAGGATAAAAACCCAATTCTCTCAAATATGGGTTTCTATGGTGTCATTCAAGAAATTTGGGACCTTGACTACTAAAAGTTTACAATCCCAGTCTTTAGGTGTGATTGGATAGATAGTTCTGGTCTTGTAGTCGACGAACTTGGATTTACCCTTGTAGATTTGAGTAAAATTGGACATAGGAATGAACAATTTGTTTTGGCTTCTCAAGTCAAACAAGTATTTTTTGTTGACGACCCGATGCATCGTGGTTGGTCGGTAGTGTTATCAATGCCTAATAGAGAATATAATGATGTTATTGGTGATGAAATCTTAGGTGATGTGATAATTGAGTGTGAGCCATTTACTAGAGGGATGCCAAATGTTGACACATTTGATGAACTGGTGGGTGAGTTAGGTGGTCAAAATATTCGAGATGGGTGTGAAGATATATGGATTGAATGATGCTTATGTAATTGGCAGTGTATGACATTAATTTTGTAATATATTGTAATGTGATTTCTTCATTTTCATTATACAGGTTTTGGCCACAAAACAATCAGTGCAAAAAATACTGGTTCCAGATTACATCATTATATTCTGCATAAAAAACGACGTCTGTTCAAATAAAACACGATGTTATTGTGAACCAGTTATTCAGCATATTTACCGACGTCTTAAAGCAACGTAACAATGAAGAACCACGACGCTATTGTGAAGCAATTGTTCAGGATATCACGTCGGGGAAGGATTAAGAACCGCCATGTAATTCAAAATAACACGACTCCAATCCCATAATACCGACGTCTAAAAGACGAGATATCTAATCTGAACGTTAAAAAATACGACGTCATCATACATTTTCCACGCGCAAGTTCTTTCATAAACGAAGAGGAACGAATTGAATTCCGACGGTAATTCATTATAACCGCCGTCTAATATCAATTAAACGATGTTATTTGTAATACGGCTCTCATCATAATCAACGCCGTCTATATGTTCTGTAATACAGCTCTCATTTATTTGGAACCGACGTTGTTTAGAAGTTCAACGTCGTCTATATTAATAAATGCGTCGTGAGTAATGAATACATATAAATACAACGTCGACTATATAAATGCCACCGACGTTGTTTCGCATTTCAACATCAACTATATAAATACGTACGTCGTAAATAATGATACTGACAACTATTTCCACGTCATCTTTTTTAGAAAAATCGAAGTGGAAAATTTATTTCACGACGGTTGTTTGTAAATAAGAGACGTAGTAGGTTTCAATAACGTCGTCTTCTCATGTATTTAAAGACGTCATATTTTTTCTTGTCGTGAAAATTATATTTAATGGCGTTGTGTTTTAGTTGTCGTCGTTGTATGTCTATCTTGCTGCCTTGTTCTGTTAATATGTGTCATATTTTTCCTTTTTAACGACGGTTATTTGTTTGAGTTGGTCGTCTATTCTCATCCTCGACTATTTTTTTTGAACTTTAGCAGACTAAACACGTCCGTTTTTATTTGTTTTCGACGTTGTTTTATTTAACAACGTCTAATATTTATCGTCGTGGTTTGTTTATGAAAATAGGACGTATAAATTTTGTAATACGGCTCTCATATATTTGTAACCGACGTTGTTTCGTAGTTCAACGTCTACTCTATAAATACATACGTCGTAAATAATGACACTGACAACTATTTCCACGTCATCTTTTATAGAAAAATCGAAGTGGAAAATTTATTTTACGACGGCTGTTTTTATATAGTCGACGTCGTAGGTATCAATAACGTCGTCTTCTCATGTATTTAAAGACGTCATATTTTTTATTGTCGTGAAAATGATATTTAACGGCATCTTATTTTAATTTTCGTCGTTGTATGTCTATCTTGCGGCCTTGTTCTGTTAAAATGTGTCATATTTTTCCTTTTTAACGACGGTTTTTTTTTATAGAGTTGGTCGTCTATTCTCATCCTCAACTGATTTTTTAGATCTTTTTGCAGTACAAAGACGTCGTTTTGTATTTGTTGATGACGTTGTATGTTTTAACAACGACGGTGATTTAGCGTCGTGGTTTATGAGGGAAAAGATGACGATGGATTCCACGACCATTGAAAAACCGAATACACGACGGTGATTTACCGTCGTCTTTTTGCTTTTTTGTAGTAGTGCTACATGAGTTCCATGATGATGAGTCAATTTATCCTAATGATAACTCGGCGTCGAGTTCTTCAGAAGTGGAAGGGACTTATGTAGAACAAATGGTGGAAGCAATTGAAAAGGAGCTGAAGTGATGCGCGCAATGGCAAATCGGGTAAACTGCAAATTTTGGCTCTAAGCTCAGAATCAGGCCCATGACCCGCCAATTTGAAGGGAACGACGTCACGAGTAAAACCCATTACTTTGCTATGACGTATGGGCTTTTTCGGGCATCCAATATCGTTTGGTAGCCCAAAATCCAGTTTTATAGTTTTTGGAAACTTTGTTATTTTTCTATTGTAATTCCTTTGTTATTCCTAAGATTTCTAGGAGTATTTAAGCATACTTTACCCATGGTTAGAGTTATATTTTGTTATTCCAATTTTATCAATAAACCTTGATGTTTCCTCGTATCTTCTTGGTTGATTCTAGAGTTATATGTTTTAGGCTAAAGTTTAGCCAATAAATTGTCACGTTGTGTGAAAATGCTAATCAATCCCTCATTATGCTCTCTCCTATAATCATGTATCATATTTGGAATCAATCACTATAGGAATCAATATAATATTATTCTCTTACCATATCTAGTACACAATTGTTCTTATATATTTACTGACAATTATCAAAGAATAATATCAATCGTTTCAATCTCAAAATCCTTAAAAATATAGGGTTTCACAAAATCCAAGTGCATTGTGATTTATGATGCACTGTGAAACAAGAAGCTATTACTCTCCATTTGCTTTTCGAAGCTGCAAATAGTTATGGATCAAGCTATAGTGGATAATACAAATATTCTTGTTGAAACCAATTGTCCTACATCGGAAAGAGGGAAGGAGAGCCAGGCACGGGCTCGTTCTGCCACGTGATTGGGTGGGTCCCCATTTGGCCCTATGCGATGGGTGAGTCCCGACATGGCTCCACGTAGGCCCAAAAAGGTGCCACGTGATTGGGTGGGCCCCGACATGGCCCCGCGTGATGGGTGAGTCCCGACATGGCTCCACGTGGTTGCCGATGTGTGGATCTCCACGTGTGACCCACAACATGGGGTCTCACGTGCGGGGGAGTGTTGAAACCAATTGTCCCACATCGGAAAGAGGGAAGGAGAAAGAGTGCCTTAAATAGAATTTCCCCACTCTAACTAATACCGAGGCCTTTTGTGATAAAACCCCACACCTGAGGATTGTGCAGGTGGTTAAGTGGGAACAGTATCGGTGTTGTTGGAGTGGGCCCTCGGCCCGTCGACCTGAAAATTTATACAATTCTTTATTAAGGTTTAGTTTCTGTCTAGCCCGAAACATATATATCGTAAAGAAGTGTACACATAATAATACAGCATAGCAAGCCCAACAACCATCTCTCTCAAAAACTCAAAAATCCAATCAACATGACAACATAAATTCTTGGGAATGACCTTATTTTTAAAATTAATTCTAAGGAACGACCTAAAAGTGACTAAAAGGAAATCTCATAATAAGCCAAATCAGAGAGGCACGGGTTCAATAAAAAGTGAAGCAACACTATCTTTCATCACTTTCCCAACATGTGTGTAGCCATCCTCCCCTTTGTAAAGGAGATCAACCACTCTTGTTAGATTCAGAACACGCATGAGGACAGGCATTGGCACATCAGTTGGTCTAAGGAACTCCTCGTTGATATCCTTCCACAAATCTTTAACCTGTTTGTTAAAAATATCAAGCACCTCTTGCTCTGGCACCCCATATTGCTTCATGTAACATTCAATACTAGAAGCAACATGCTCTCTCTCTTTCTCAAACTGCAAAAATAAATTCAAAATACAAATTTAGTTATCTCACCTAATTCTGATTTGTACCAAGGTAAGAACATCTTATTATACGTACCTCATATCCACTAAGGTCATCCATGAGCCTAAAAATGATATTTGAAGCTCTAAGAATTCTAGGATCATTCAACAACCACTCAAAAGCGTCCTTCGTTACAATATCTCCCATGCCAACCAGAGATGTAATTGAAAGCAAGGTGTTACCAACACAAGCTGTTGCTACACTCATATACTCTTCCATGCTTGGAATGCAGTCTTTGTGCAACCATTGGGCCTCAGCGAAGTAGTTCCGGGCTTGAGCTTTAACCTATGCCATTTGTTAAAAGCATTGAAAAGTAAAGTGAGTTGTGACTGTTGAAAAAATCCCCAGGAACAAACTCAAGATAGATTAACAGCAAATAAAGTTGTGCATTTGCATTACGTACAGCTTCTTTTGCATAGTAAACTCGGTATGATCTTCCTTCTTTTACCATCTCCTCCTCAATTTCGTCGTAAACATTCAAGAGGGTATGGTAAAATACTTGCATATAGTCTGGGAGTTCATCCATACAATTGATATCCCACCTGAATATTGCATAAACCACATTCATCTTAGGCATACAAGCAGGTAGGAGTTATGCAACAAATAAATCAGCTTCAATAATTAATTAGAAAGCAGATTATAAATTTTTTCCAATTAACCTTTCAATTGCTCCAGTAAAAATCAGGAGTTCTTCGTATGTGCCAAATGCATCGTAGATATCATCCAAAACTGATACCAGGGCAATCATTTTGTAAGAATTTTCTTGTTGCCATATAATGCGGTTCGAAATAGACTCCAACTATCCAAAAGTACAGCTCCACGATCCTATCTCTTGCAAAAGGCAGCTTCTTTTCATAGTCCAGTTCTTTCCACCACCTATAATTAATTCACAATATTAAGTGTATAGGGTGTACTAATTGCAAACTAATTTATGTTTACATGATTCAAAGACTTACCTAGTAATCTCGCTGAGCTCCTTCTTGTGTAAAGATTGAACGAGATTGAAATCTAACTTCGCAAGTTTCAATATAGCTTCACTATGTGAAGCATCATCCTGGTAGATTGACATGTAACCCCTGGCACATACCCTCTCCAGACCCTTCCGCAGAGGTCTCTCTAAGGCTTGAGTTATCTGTAAAGCCAGTGGATTTCTTGCGTCCGTTGTTTCTACTGACTCAAGGTGAGTGGTGGTGAAAACAAGAGCCTCTTCTAGTATGTCTTCTCCATGCTTCCTTAGATGTGCTGCTTCATAAAAGCTTAGCATCCCAGGAACATCAGCAGTTAAGCTCTCCTTGAAGTTACCATTTTTATCTTTGAACTTGTTGAATATATCTAGTTTATTTTCAGAAAAAATGGGCACATATATAAGACATAGAATAATATTATAGCCAAGAGCCACTCACTTCACATTCCACACATTTAATTAATTTCTTCACCCTTACCGCAAGAAACATTGAATCCATGTTGTCTTAGTAGCCGAAAACCAAGAGCAACAGAGTAGAGATCACCACCATCATAGTCATGATATGTAACGTGCACACGTTGCAAGGCTTCTTCGATTTCTCTTTCGAAATGGTAAGCCACGCCAAGGTGCTGGACTGCATCAATTAGCTTGAGCTGATGTGAAAAATCACCTGCACTTGTGTAATACTTCCTTCCTCACTGCTACTTTCAGTTGTCCACTTGCTGTTGCATATGGTCATAAGTTATCTGCTACAACACAACACAACAATTTAAATTAAATTAGCAACAAATTAAATTTGAAAGAATAAAATGCATATAAATAATTTGAATAACATTACAATGTTTTTTTCATCATAATTGAGGAACCGATCTCCCCAAATGCTTGGGTGATAATTTGCTGTCTGCCTAACAATTTCTGGTTCAGCACTGTGTGCTACTTGAGCTGCTATTGGGAAAGACATGGTTTGCTTTGTACTGAAATATTGCTCATACGATTATGTATATATAGGCAAAATCCACATCATTCACTCTAATTAAGATATAATTTCCATGTCGTGGCCGGTTAAGTGGGCTTCCCTTTCATGACTCTTTGAGTGGGATGTCTTTCTTTTTCCTTTTCTTTTTGTCACGTACTATTTAGGCCATTGGCTCAATTTAGAGCATATGTTTAACATATGTTCTTTTTCCTCCTTTTGAGCATAGATATGTTTAACATGTGTTTGATCCGATTTAAGTATTAAATATGATCCTGAAAAACGAGCTTATCAGCTATGTATCCAGCGTGACAAACGTCATGTTCACAAATACTATTACCTCTACCGATTGCATTAATATCTCCAGTGATGATTGTTTAACATAGTTATAAAACGAAAAATACTTGGCCATTTTTTTCTTTCTCTTTTTTTGAGAAAGTATGGGATTACATTCATAATTCATCCAAAAAAGTCACTAGTCACAAAGACCAATACAAACTAGCCACAAAATGGCCATTATAATAATGGAGCAATCTAACATCAAAATTAAGACAATCTAGTGCGCCTCCACGAACGATCATGCATAATCAAATAAACTCTGGCATATGCATCTCAACTAAGATTGCAATCTCATAATAACAGTGACTTCCGCCCCTTTCAAATTGAAACAGCTCTAACAGTATTTTTTGGAAGAGAGGGGACTAGAATACCCAATGCATACTAGATGTAGACTTAATGCAATGTTGTAGCATCAACAAATTAATTTTCGTTTTTTTAATTTTAATTAAAGATTAAGTTTTTACTATTTTGCCCTTAATATATTAAATTGTGGTTGTTTAGCAAATTGGTTAACCAAGGGGCGTTTTAAAGGTGTTTATATATATATATATGTATATGTTTAGATTTCATAAAATAATTTTTGGGGCCATCCTCGATGTGGAGCACAAGGCGATTATCCTTCCGGGCGAATTACAAGGCCGGCTCTGAACAGATACCATCTCTGCGTGTACTTAACTGTGAAAGGTATTTGCAGCTGGTTACTTGGGATAGACCGGCTCTTTATTATGTTTTATTATTTTGTATCTTATTTTCTATTGTTTGCAATAAGGACCTCTTGACTTTTTGTTACGTTAAAATTAGAGCATTTTAGTTTAAAATAATTTACCACACCATTAGGCTTATTGTTAGTTGGATTGGCTCGGGCCTTTGATGTGCTCTCAACTGAACCACAATTCAAGCCACTACAAGCTCATTTCCTCCTACCTTCCTAACTTTGACAAAAATAATAATAATAATTTTTATAAAAAAAATTGTTGGAATGGTTTAAAATAATTGAGAATTCCTTTTGCTTTATCTATATAGATAAAAAAATTCATGACATTACAACATTAGCAATTGTAACACGAGCTTGTAGGGCTCCTGCACTGTTGGATAATTCAACACAAAACATGCATCCAGTGTCGTTATCATGAAAGGTCCAACCTGTTCATCATGAATAATGATTCACTACCTGTCAACTTCTGGATGCGCAGGATCATATAACATTATCTGTTAATTTTGGTATGATCGTGTTGAAGATCGGCTTCGTCTATTTGGATGATTAAATATTCCAAAAGCTACATTTCTTAATTATCAAGACGCTCCCAATCTATAAATTTTATCAACCCTTTTGGATTTCACACGTTAATTATCTGCCGATCATTGGCTTCATGGGCCAACTAATGGTAAGATCTTATCTTTGAAAAGATCAACTTGCTCTGGTCAGTGGTCACCAACTATATATGTTTTTTTCCTTGGTCATGGATGGTCATCAACAGTCGTTTGAAAAAGGTGAAAATAATTTAAAACTTCATGGGGTATTTGTGTAATTTTCAATGGAGTTTATGAAAACATTGAAAACTTCATAGAATGTTAGTGTAAATAACTCGTAGATATATCTCATCGGATGACCATTCCATTTAGTTCAAGAGATGAGATTGATTATCAAAACTAAAAAATAAAAAGATTAGTATACAATACTACCTAGATTGAAGTCTTTTTATTGTTTTAATGAAACTAATTTGGGAACAAAGTTTTTTGTTTTGTCAGAAACAAGTTTTATTAACGTAGAAGGCCAAAATTAAGGCTTAAGTAACAAGCCACTTCCCATGAACCTTAAATTTGAGGGAGTGTAGGGAATCAAATAACATTATATTCACTATCATAGAATGTGAAGATAAATAAGGGATATGTGACTTGGAGTCGAAGCGTTCAATACCTATAAAAGGTCAACTAATCCCCCAGCATAAAGGAATAGAGGTATGACATTATTCTGACTCCACTACAATATTCCTAAACAAACACTGGCTTGAGCGTCAGAGTATTTTCTTGTAGGTACCCCCTCATTCCTCATTGATGGCAATTAAAATGTTGTCCAACTTCTCAACATGGAATACAAGATTACTTGTTAAATAACCCGAAATTTCATGGTCCAACATACGCGGCGGCGATTGCTATCCGAAGGATGGGTACGGAAGTTTGGGTCGATCGACCCCCATCCTCTCTCGTTCATATTATGTCTCGGGATGGGCTTCCCTGTCCTCCGTAACTGGCATAATCTGATTCTTGGATCCTGACCATGATGACACCTGTTGCCTCTGCAATGTGTCTGAAGAAGTTCTGCTCTCTTGCTATGGCCTTGATCTAAATCTGCTGTCTGTTTTGGGGCTCTGTCCTGACTGTGTTGTTAACTAGTTTGTTTTCCAGTTCTGTTTTCCGCGAGCTTTGTTCTTCTGGCTCTGTGTCTGTTTTGGTTCTCTTTGCTGCTCTTCAGGATTTGCTTTTCTCTTGTACGTTGTGCTTTCTCTTTCTTCTCTTTGAATGAATCGAGAGTTCTTGACCAAAAAAAAACATACACCAAAATGAACTCAAAAACACAAAAAAGCATAAGACTCACTACAACCTGGCACACAAACCAACACAGCTGCACACAAAAGATCCACAAATCTACCCACCAAAACAGAGAGACCGAGTAAAACTGGAAGGGAAATGGAAAGGAATAGACATGATCAGTCGAAGGCTACCGATAGTGTTGTTATTATTTTATTTTGGGGTATTTTATTATAAATCTCTGTTATTATTTTATTCCTTTTATATGGATCTCTGTCAGCAACAACAATGGTCTTAGAGCATTTCCAACAACACACCTTGGGGGAGGGCTGGGGGAAAATCTTGTTTCCAGCAACATAAATCAGCCAGGGCAAGGTGTGGGCCCCAGCAAAAAAAATTTGTCTGGGCTAGCCCTTGGGGAGGTCCAGCCCGAGTAACAAAACTCGTTTTGGGCTGAAGTCAGCGCGCTGACGTCACGACGACGTTAGCGACGCGGTTTAAATTTTTTTAACGTTGGCGCGTGCAACGCACGCGCCAACCTTAAAAAAAATTTGACGCGCCTGCTACAGTGACCCTCCAACGGGTCTATTCCACGTGGCCCCACACGAGCTGTCCGATCAGCTTTATCCCAAATCCAACGGCAGCCATTTTTCGCGAATAAAAAAATGAAAAAAAAAAATCGAAACTCGCACCCAACGGCTCTCTTCCACGTGGCGTAGTCTGGGCGCTCCGATTCAGTTCTTTTTGCAATCCAACGGCAGCTGTTAATTCTGCCCAAAAAAAAAATGAAAAAAAATCGGAAAAAATTTGAAAATATACCCAAAAAATACTGATTTTTTTTCCTATAAATACCAACCAATACTCTTCACTTTTAACACCAACTCTTCATACATTTTCTTCTCATTCTACCATTATTCACTTTGTAGTCAATATTTTTTTCACTTTGAAGTTGAATTTTCTAGAAAAATTTATGGGTTCTTCTAGTGAAACCGGAGGGGCATGGAGTGTCATGGAAGATGTTAGCTTGTGTGAGTCTTGGCTCCACATTAGTCATTGTCCTGTAACGGGCAATGAGATGAAATTCTGTCATATGTGGAAAAAAATTCATTAGGATTTTTGTGAAAGGGTAATTGGTTCGACCCGTACAGATCAGGCACTATCTAGTAGGTGGAAAATTCTTACCAAAGAGTTGTCGAAATGGAGGGATGCCTTGGCAAAGGCGATGGACAACCATAGAAGCGGAGAAAACCTTACCAGTGAGGTAAATTATTTGTCATTTTTGTTTTATTAATATGTCATATTAAAGTTTATTTAAATATTTCTTGCAATTTATATATTTTGTTAATATTTCTTGTATTTCCAATATTAATATGAATGTTTGTTGCAATATTTAAATTTTGTTTTTCATTTCTAATAAATTGTTGAAGTTTCTTGTATTTCCATTATTATTTTTTTATACTTGTTGCATTGCCAATAATTTTTAAAGTTTCTTGCATTTTCAATTTTTTTTATAGACTATACAAGCACAAATGTTTTTTGGTGCTACTGGGCAAGGAAAAAAAAGTTTCAACCATATGCATTGTTGGGAGGTGGTGAAGAATTGTAAGAAATTCCAAATTATTCCAACGGGTCCAACGGTAGTCTTGAACGAGACGCCACTCCATGAGACACGGGCATCGGATTCACCTATGGATTCCCCGATGAGTCAAGACTCACCTGTCGAAAAGGAGCTGAGGCCTATAGGGAGGAAGGCGGCGAAGGCGAAGAGAGGGAGTAATTCTACCAAGGTATCATCTAAATTTTTGGAGGACCTTTCAAAGATGCAAGCCATGAGAATTGAAATGGACATGAAACAACAAGAGCACGATAGGGCAATTGATGTAGAAAATGCAAAAGAAAGGGAGTATGCACGCCAAGAAAAGATTGAAAATAAGGATCGGGAAACAATGGCCATGGATACAACCCATATGTCCCCTGAAACAAAACAATATTGGAAACTAGAACAAAGGGATGTTATGAGACGAAGACTTTTTCGTGACGATGGACCTAGCAACACGGATTGGTTAAATGATCAAAACAATTAAGTTAGTTTGCTTGCCTTTCATTTCATTGTATTTAAAAAAAAAAAAAAAAATTAGTGGTAATTCATGTATTTTATTTTATGAGTTGTATTGATTTTCTTGTAGTGAATGAAGAAAATATTCAACAAAATTCCATTTTATTCAAAACATTCCATACATAAAAAAGCAAACCACAACCAAAGCATAAAAAACAAACAAACCACAATAAAAGCATAAAAAAAACAACAAAGCATAACTAAGAATACAACATAAAAATAATGCACTAAAAAAACATCTTCACTTGACTTCATTGACCTTCATTGCCTTTCACCACCCACAAATGCTCCATCAAGTCAACTTGACGGTGTTCATGAATATACGACGATTGCATCTCTGTGTAGCGCTCAATCATACGATGCATGAAAGTACCGTCTCTAACCAATGGATCATACTGCACTGGTTCTCCATTTGGCCCCATAGGTTTTTCATAAATTCGTGTTAAGGTCGTGTTCATGGGATCTGGTTCATACACTTCATCAACATCGTAATCATACTCATATTCCACAATCATGTTGTGGAGGATGATACAAGTCATCATTATACTTCTGAGCACCTCCTCGTCAAATAGACGCGCCGCGCCCCTGATAATAGCCCACCGAGCTTGAAGGATACCAAAACACCTCTCCACATCTTTTCTGTACCCCTCTTGATGGGCAGCAAAAAAATTTTCCTTCTGGGATCGGGGATGTGGAATTGATTTGACAAATGTTGTCCATCTCGGTAGATACCATCAGCTAGATAATACCCGTTCTGATAGACGTATTATTGACTTCATATGTGATATTTGGGCATTCACCTCTCAAAATATCATTGAACACCGGGGATTGACCCATGACGTTCAAATCATTTTGAGAGCCGGCAACTCCAAAGAAGGCGTGTCAAACCCAGGTATCAAAACCAGCAACTGCTTCGAGGATGATGCTTTTCTGCCCTTTCCGATTACCATAATCCCCTTGCCAAGTAGATGGACAATTTTTCCATTGCCAGTGCATGCAGTCAATGCTACCAATCATTCCAGGAAATCCACGAGACTCAGCTTTTTGTAGAAGCTGTTGCAGGTCCCTGGGCGTAGGCCTGCGCAGGTAGTCCCGGGTGTACAGATTTTCCACTGCATCACAAAATAGCACCAAGCTCTCCAAAATAGTGGACTTTCCCATCTGGTCAATCTGATCCACCTGATCAGCGGATGACCCATACGCCAACATTCGTATCACAGCTGTGAACTTTTGCTTGGGAAGCAGCCCCAAATCTCCAGCACAATTTTTCTTTTGCACAAAGTAGTCATCATAATTGCAAATATCATGCATGACTTTATTGAACAAATGGGGTTGCATTTTATATCTTACTCGAAAATGAACATTAGAGTACAGAGATTGTGGGATAAAGTAATCTTCCAGAAGATTCTTACCCCGAGAATGTCTATGTCTGTCCACATTCGATGCCCGACCTTCTCGTGAACCACGACAGCTCTGGTTTTCTTCCTCCATTATAGCAACAGCCACACCAAGTTGCTCATCTAGTTCTCTCTGCGCCCTTTTGCTTGCAGCTCTTCTGCGCATTCTTACTCGCCTTTCTCGCTCTTGCCTATCCAAAACATCTTCTGTTCGCGCTAAATCTGAACAGATAAAGAGTTTAGGCTAACTTACATGTATTGAAGACAAAGGACCGGAGTGGCCTTCGCTCGTGGCAGCCGAAGGTGCGAGCGGGGACCGATCTTCAGCTAAAAAGGGGATACCGGTGTGGTACCTGCCGAAGGCACTCCGATGCCAAAGTTAGTACTTAAGAGCAGTTCCACTGACAGTGTAAGTACTTGGTCAAGTTAGAAAGTCTTACCACTTGGCTGGGCCAAGGGGTTCTATTTATAGGAAGCAATTAGGAAGCTCTTAGTACTTAGTTTCGATGTGGGACTCGTGGGAGTGCTCTCGGAGGTTGACACGCGATTCTGACAGGTTCTAGCAGGAATTCTGAGGTGATCTGTCAGAATCGGTGTGAAGAGACGTGTAGACTGTCGGCAGGTCATACCGAAGGTCAGAGGGGATACCGACTGTGCGTCGCTTGACAAGCATCGGTGCGTACTTGGTCCAAGAATCGGTGCATCATGCCGAGCGGACTTTCAGTATGACTAGTTGGGCTGGTCTGCTTGGCCTGAGTGCGTTCCACGTGTTAGGACGTGAGTGGGCGGTCAGATATGGTACAAACAGTAGTCCCCCAAGTTTCCGATCGAGGAGGGACTTCTTGGTTGGGGACTTGCTTGTCCCTGAGCTCTGGCATTTTGACCCGGGAATGAGCGTCTATCATTTGTAAGCCAGTGGTGATCAGGTAGTCCCCCAAGTCCTCAAGCCAAGGGGTTGGTTTGAAGATTGGATGGGAGCGGCAGGGGGGGTGTGTACCTGAGCGTGTGCCGTTCGGCGCGATAGGGGAGTGGAGACTCGGCCTATGCTTGCCTGCCGTTCGGCACGAGAGGAGAGTGGAGACTCGGCCTATGCGTGCCTGCCGTTCGGCACAAGAGGTGGTGAGAACCAGACCGGAGCGTGCCTGCCGTTCGGCACGAGAGGTGGTGAGAACCAGACCTGAGCGTGCCTGCCGTTCGGCACGAGAGGTGGTGAGAACCAGACCTGAGCGTGCTTGCCGTTCGGCACGAGAGGTGGTGAGAACCAGACTTGAGCGTGCCTGCCGTTCGTGCCTACCGTTGGTCAAGAAAGTTGTGCTGAGGAGGTGTGACGGTTCAGTTCCCGATGCTAGGTTCGTCCTATAAATATGAGGAGGATACGGTTGGAGCAGGTACTTGAGTTTTTGAGAGCAAACGGAGCTTGAGAGAGGCGATTTCAGACGATTTTGTTGCCGCGGCAGAGGCGATTTCCGGCGAGCATTTCCGAAGGCGGAGTGATTTCCGGCAACTTCAACCACCGTGAAAAACAAGGTAAGTTGAAGATTGTTTGCTTGATATGAATCAAACACCTGTAGTTTTGTATGAACACGCATGAACACTTAAGAACGTAGAAGAACTGAGATGAGTGTAGATGAACATCAGTTCTTGGGCTCTGGGATAGGCGTTTGATTCGAGCATGTCGTTTAGTTCCTTTTTTCTTTTGTTTGTAGATGTTCGACACCGAATCAGACTATAGTCGTAGCCCAAGAGCCTTTGATGGAGAGACGGCCTCGGAGAGCATGACCGAAGGCTTGGATAGTGCCGATTTGGAGGAGACCGAGAGAGAGGCGCCGGAAGTGTCTACCGATTCAGGGAGCACTTCGAGCGTCGAAGTAGTGGATGTAAATGGCGCTCGGCCATCGACGAGTGGTCGTCGGGCGGGAGAGGCTGAAGAGGATGTGAGCGTTGCCGACCCTGGGGAGGAAGCGCTAACGGTGGTGAGGGGTCCTCAAAGGATACCGATGGCGAAGCCAATGGAGCTGGTTTTTGGTGTAGACCATCTGGAGTCGAATATTATGTCAGAGGCGGATTTGGCAAAAATTCGTGCTCTGTATAATATACCGGATTCGGTAAAGATACGGATCCCGGATCCGTTGGAGTCGCTAAGCAATCCAACAGGGGAGGCGGTCTTCTTCACCGACGTCTTCAAACATGGGCTTCGGCTGCCTTTGAGACATTCGGTGCAGAAGATCCTGTCTGCAATCGGCTATGCCCCTGGGCAGTTTAACCCCAACTTCTGGATCACACTCTTGGGGACGATCACAGCGTTCGGCATAGCTGGGGAGGGGGAGCCTAGCTATGAGCAATTCGCCCATCTGTATAGTGTGACGAGGGCGAAGAGCGCCGATCAAGGGGGATGGGTGCAGTCGAACTGTCTGGCGGCGGGACAGAGGGGGCACTTTGTGGTGGGGGTGCCGTCGTCGCAAAAGTCGTGGCGTCGGCATCGGGTGCTGGTGTCCGGAGCCTGGGAATCGGCTCCGGGAGTAATTGTGGAGAGGCACATTCCCACATCATTCCAAATGATCGGTAGGTCACTAGGATCCCCTTCGGTAGTTATAGATGTTTGTTTGTTTGTTTGTTTTTTTTTTTTTTTTTTTTTTGTTTTTTTTTTTTTTTGCTGACCGAAGGTTGGTTTGATGTGCAGTGTCCTTGAAGCGGCCGATTACGACGAGGAGGGAGGTGGAGGTGATCGAGCGTGTTCGGTCATTGATCCCGGAGGAGGATCGGTTCCACAAGACGCTGCTGGACTACAAGAACTTGTTCAGGGCGGGACTGATCAGCGAGCCTGAATACCTTCGGCGGAAGAAGGAAGAGGAGGAGAAAGAGAAAGAAAGTAAATACTGCCGTTCGGCACTTTACTTGTGTTTTCTGTATGATGTGTCGAAGGCAATCTAACTCGTGGTTTTCCGCAGTGGCTGGAAGGAGGGAGATGAATGAGGCTACAAAAAGGCGGCTCGAGGCTCGGGCGGCCCAGAAGAAGGCGCGTCCGTCGAAGCCGAAGACAACAGCACCGAGGCTGATCGAGGGTGGATCGGCGCAGGCTAGCACCCCGGCCGAGCGGCGGAGGGAGAAGAGG
Organism: Prunus salicina; assembly: GCA_020226455.1. Classification (NCBI taxonomy): domain Eukaryota; kingdom Viridiplantae; phylum Streptophyta; class Magnoliopsida; order Rosales; family Rosaceae; genus Prunus; species Prunus salicina. The sequence goes on along the minus strand of CM035345.1, from coordinate 14,524,958 downwards.
GTGGCCGAGGCCGAGCTTGTGCGGGAGGCCCACCTCCAAGTAACTGGGAAGAGGGTGATTAAGGGTGCCCTCGATGTGACCCCTCTGCCGAAGAGGCCAAGGGGGCCGAACGAGGATGTGGCCGTCCTCGTACCGGATGATGAGGAAGACGCCGAGGTTGGTCCGGTGAACATTGCCTGCCCTCGGAAGGTCGTGCCGTTCGTGAACTGCGTCATCGAGGGCGCCCAGATGGAGCTACCGGAGCTAGAGCAGCTGCCGATGAAGTCGCTGCGCGAACAGGCCGGCCGAGCCCTCCGTCTTCAGGCTGCCGTAAGTATACCACCTTGGTGGGAGTTGAGTTTGGTTGAGGGAAGAGGTTAATCTGTGTGTTTCCGTTTGCAGGCAAACATGGAGATGTGGCTCGGCATGAAGCAAGCGGTCACCACGACCGAGCGCGTCCAGAAGAAATACGAGGACGGCCGAGCCAAGATCGCCGATGCGGGGAAGATACTGCAGGATGCAGATCGGCACGTAGAGGATAATGCTGCTAAAATTGCGGAGCTGTCCTCGAAGTTGAGGGAGGCGGAGAAGGTGGCTGCTGAAGCCGAGGAGGCGAGTGCGAGGGCAGAGGCTGCGAAGGAGGCCGTGCTTCGGTCCCGGGTGACGGAGGTGGAGGAGGCCAAAAAACAGGCGGTGGCTGAGTACCGAAACTCGACTGAGTTTACGGAGTTCCTGGATAAGGAGGTGATGGTGCAATGCGAGGACCTCATCTACCGGTTCAAGCGCTTTAATGCGGAGAAAAAGTTGAACCTCAACTTCCTCCGGGATCCGCCGCCGTTGCCCGAGAGGGTGACCGAGGAGATGGTGGAGGCATACCTCGGGGAGGATGCTGAAGCTGATAGCTCGAGTGGCTCGGAATCGGGCAGCGAGGACGAAGAAGAGGCTCCGCCTCCAGAGCCGTCGAGTGTTCGAGATGCCGAGGCGCCAGTCCAGCCTGATGCCGAGGATGCCCTTCTGACGCCGTAGTGCCGGTCCTACCTCCTCTTTGTAATTTCATTAATGTAGGCCGTTCGGCCTATTTTGTAAGACATTGGCCCAGTTTGAGGCTTTGAAGTAATATCTTTTTTTTGAATCAGCTTCGGTATTTTCCAATTCGTTATAGTATGAACACATGAACACGTAAAATTATAGGAAAGTGTAGTGGCCGAAGGTCCAGCTACTTGTAATAAAATTTTAAATTTTCAACATTCCAAGGGTGGCCGAGGGTTTGTCCATCAGAACCACGCAATCGGTAGGTGCCGCGTCAGCAGATGCTGACCACTCGATAAGGTCCTTCCCATGAGAGGCCGAGAGTACCCAGTCCCCCACTTTGAACGATCGGTGTTTTACGCGCGAGTCGTAGTACCGAGCCGTTCGTTGCTTGTAGGTAGCATTTCGGAGCTGTGCTTGCGATCGGTGTTCGTCGATAAGATCCAGATTGAGGGCAAGTTGGCTGTCATTCTATTGAGGGTCGTAGGTTGCCGTTCGGCATGTGGGCGCACGTACCTCCACTGGTACAACAGTTTCGGTGCCGAAGGCAAGGGAGAACGGGTACTCGCCTGTTGACCTTCGGTAGGAGGTGTTAATGGCCCATAGTGCTTCCGGTAGGATTTAAGGCCAGTTGCCTTTGGCAGCTCCTAGTTTCTTCTTCAGCGTTTTCTTGATGATCTTGTTGATGGCTTCCACCTGTCCGTTGGATTGTGGATGTGCCGGAGATGCAAAGAAGATGCTGATGTTGAATCGGGAGCAGAGTTGTCGAAAGCGGGAGCAGTCGAACTGCTTGCCGTTGTCCGTGACGATTCCATTGGGTAGTCCGAATCGGCATAGGATGTTTTTCCATACAAAGTGCTCGATCTTTGCTGCCGTTATCGTTGTAAGGGCTTCGGCCTCGGTCCACTTGGTGAAGTAGTCGACGGCGACGACCGCGAACTTGACTTGCCCTGTGCCTGGGGGCATGGGGCCGATGAGATCGAGTCCCTATTGGGCGAACGGCCATGGGCTAGTCATCGGACTGAGTGGTTCGGCCGGGACCTTCGATACAGAGCCGAAGTGTTGGCATGAGTCGCATTTTTGCACGATCTGGAGACTCATTAAATGCATTTTGGAGACAAATTAGCCCAAAACAGTGTCTGCAGATCATTCAATTTCACGGATTAACCTGTACTTGCTCAAAAAGAACCAGATAATGAGCCATACATCATTGGAAAGATACGGAAGTCTAGTTTCCGTACCATTTTACGGTTCATGATTCTGAGTCTTCTAGAGGAAGTTATACATGATTTAGTAGATCAAGATCAAAATTCGGCAGCATCTGCATTACTGGGCCACAATTGACATTTGAAGGTCTTCCCAATTTTTCCTTGAGTTGGGCTGCATATGCTTGGAAAGATAAGACAAAGGGCTTGAAGATCCATATTTTTTCAGAATTTTATGAATGTATTAACAAGCCCAAAACAAACCCAAAAGAATAGTGCAATGCATGATGAAATGCACTATCTAGTGGGATTTGTTGGTGAAGAGCATTAGCCAAAAAGATGAGTTTCTAATTGCAAGTGCTATCTAGTGGGAGTTGTTGGTGAAATGCACTAGCCAAAAGGATGAGTTTTTAATTACAAGTGCTATTGGCATAGACCATATTTAATTTAGAATTTCAACTCCCCTAAGCCTATAAATAGTGAGTTCTCCAAGCTTTTAAACACACCCCAAGGGGGAGAGCTCTCAAACATTTCTCTAGAGCTCCCCTCCCTTCTCTCCCTCAAATATCTTAGTTTTCTTTTCTAGTTCTCAATTCTCGTTTTCCTTTTGCTTCTTAGTTGTAATTTATTTTTTTGTAATGTAAACTCTTTTCTTTAGAATTCAAGCTTGAGTGGTTTCCAAGTTTCAATTATGGTTTTTGTTCTTATTCATTATGCTTATAAGTTAATATGCTAGTTTGAATGATTGATCACCATTAAGGCTTGCATGTTAGCTATCTTGGTTTGAATTAAGAGTAGACACCATGCTTTAATTCGAATTGAACTATGAATAGGAAGAGTATGTATGGACATTTGACAACAGGGATTAGATACATGCTTGGTTGTTTAAAATGTTCTTCTATGCTTAATGGGTTCCTAATGCTTAATTTAGGTTAGACAACAGATGATCAAATTAGGGAATTAGGAACACAAGGTTAGGACCAGACATCATGGCTTAATCATACTTTAGCTAGAATCAATCCGTTAATCTAAATTGAACTTGGGAACTTATTCGCTTGAGTTAATTTCTTTTCTTTCTTTCTTGTTTGATTTATTTTCTTTCTTTTTTTTATTTCTGTTTTGTACAGGGAATTGAATTAAATCAATCTATCATCAATCCTCGTGGGATCGACCTCGCACTTACATATGCTAAACTACCAACGGCTCGTGCACTTGCGAGTATCACAAGTTGCGGATGCAGCTGAATCTATTTTGGTGCAGCTGAATCGACGCAACACCACCAAACCTCCCAGTCACCGTCACACCCCACCAGACCCGACCCAACCACATCGGCTAGGTCCCGCCCTCAAATCCGACGTCTTCCCCTCCCTTCCGCCCCTACGATTTCGTCGGAAAACCGTGAAAACCGACCGGTTTCAGTCTACATTTCGCCGCCGTCGTGGGTCGTCTTCCGGTCACCAAATCAGACTAGTGAGTATGGATTTCTAGCTATTTTCATACTCTAGCTGATGGTTTGGTAAGATTTGAGAAATTTCTAGGTTTGGTAGGTTGATTTTCAAGTTAGTTTTTGGCTGATTTTGGGATCGCAATTCCGGCCATTCAGATATGTTGATCTAGATAATTCCAGGACCGTATAGGAGTCGACGGATTGTAAATCGGAGTCCCGGATACTCCGAAAATGCCAACCCTAGGTTTAGGGTTATAGAAACCGTCCGATCGTGCGATCGTGATCAATCCAACTGTCCGATCGAGACCAAAATTTTGGGACATGTGTCCTAGGCATATTGGGGCCTCTAGTAACTCCCGGATCGGAATTTTGAGGTCATGGACCCATGGGGTCCTAGGTTGACTTTTGGGGACTTTATCGCTTTTTGTGTCCTAGGTATTCTCTAGACCATTCTATACTTGAGAGAAGCTTATGTCGGCATAGGAATGACTTCAAAGTTAGTGCACGCACTTTAGGAGTCGAGGGTCAGGGTTTTAATTAAATATTATATATTATACTGAGCAATTTATTAGTAAAATATTCATGATGGTTTAATCAGGCACTTGAGCTCGGACCGAACCGTAGGAAGGACCTTCAAGAGGTCCAGCTAGCTCGGACCAGGAGTGAGTGGACCTTTGCTTTCATAAATGATTTATGCAATTTAAATTCATTATTTGATCTTGAATAAGTATGCAATAGATCGAGGGCTTTCTAGCATGTGTTGCTAAGATTAAGTATTTTATTTATTTGCTGCCGAGTCGAGAATAGTTAAAGTATAGTGGAAATAAGGATTTCAGAAATCAGATAGGATGGCAGCAGAGCTTTAAGATTAGAGGAGTTAGTTCTATTTATTCCAAACCTTCTAGGAAGTTATATTTTCTTTAATTACCTTAGGTAACCAAGTATATTAAGTATTGTCTTCAATTAAGTCAGCATGCTTGACTTTTGCCCCACGAGGCTTAGGGATATTCGAACTGTGGGAGCGAGGGATGCAGCTCGGGTGGGGTTAGAATGTTCTTATACTTGCAGTTGCAAATCACAAATGTTCAGCAAGACAGGGGGTTTGGTGGAGGATGTTCGTCATATTCTGGCTTTTGTGCCTATCTTTTTTTTGTTCACTATGTTCTCCGGACTACTAATGGGGTTGCTGATCGTATTGCCATTATGGTCTTAGTCAAGAGGATCTTGCTTTTTGGTTTGATGTGCCACCCTTATGATTATATATGGGACTGTCTCTATGATAACCGTCCTGCCAGTTTTAGTTTTGTATGACTCCTCTATATAGTCTATAGCGTGTGTGGTTCTCTTTCCTCCTCTGAGGTTTTATCCCTTTGGACTTTCCTCAAAGGTTTTAATGAGGCCATCTTATGTGCACACTGCCACATCTTGTATTGTAATCTTGATATGTTAATGAAATCCATTTTCTCAACAAACAAAAAAAAACATTACAAAACTTTCTATCAACAAAAAAAAGAGCATAGACAAGTACTGCACTGTCTTGAATCGGCCAACATATTTCTTTTAATTTCTTCAAGTAAATGTATCCTTAGCAAAAACAGAAAATTGCAGCAAGTGTACTGTTGAAAGACACTTTGCTTTGCAAACATAAGAGCAATATTTAATATATCTTAATGTAAAATTGCAACTGCAATTTCAATCTCAAATAATTATAAATATTTATTTTAATAATTATTTAAATTATATTGTGGTATACCGCAATCTTTAGATATGCAGAATCGCATCAACAAAAAAACCACAACTTGCGGTCGATTTTCCCGACATGTCAATTCCATTGTGGTGAAAATACGATCGATATTTGTGGTTTTGCGGTTTCTCCTATCTTCAGGCAATAAATTTCAAACCCAAAAAAAAAAAATTTCTTCAAGCAATAAATCAAATCTAGAAACCACCAAAAAAAAAATTAAATTAAAAAGAGCTCAACTGGGTTATAGCCTAGTTGATACCACCAAAAAATTAAGAAGAACTCTTTGCAAAATTCATTTCTATGGCCTAGTTTTAAATATAAAAAAAAGGCCTTCTGTAATATCAACCATAGCCCACTACCAAAAGGCCCAGTCCATCCCTGCCTTCTTGGTAGGCTCTCCCATCAAAAAGGCCTTTCAATGCATAAATGTATTACAATTTAAGGCACCTTTAAACTGTAACCCAAGATAACAATAATATTTAGGGGTGGGCACGGTCTGGATTGGATCAGTTTCACCTCAAAATCACGGCCGAACTAATTACAATATGACGGTTTGTTTTGGTTTGGTTTGGATAAAAGTTATAAAGGAAACCAAACTAAACCAAACCAATTTAAGACGGATTGGTTCGGTTTGGTTCGGCCAGTTTGGGCCTAAGCCCAATTCTCTTTCGTTTTGCATTTTTTCAACATTGTTAGCCCAATTATAACAAAAAAATTCACAACTTGCTTCATACATAAATCATTTTCTAGAGTACGAAACCATCCTAAAGCTCAAAATGTCATAAAACTTCATATTTCACTAACTAATATAGCTCAATTCAAATATTCAAATATAGTTATTAATTAATTAATTAGAGTATTACACATGTAAAATAATATAAATAAATAAATATACACGTAAATAGTCCGGTTTGGTTTAAGCCGGTTTACAAAAGCTCAAAACCAAACCAAACCAAACCAAACTATGTACGGTCCGGTTTGGTTTTAAATCCGTTTGACTTTCTCTTGGTCAAAACCAAACCAAACCGGTAATTATGGTTTGGTTCGGCCAGTTTTATCGGTTCGGCCGGATTGATACCCACCCCTAATAATATCTCACCAAAATGTATGAAATTTCGAATGAAAAAAGAGTAGGGAACATAATATCTCACCAGTTTTATCAGTTTTTTTTTCTTCTGTTTTTGACCAATTATTTTTCATATGTGTCAAACTGTAACTGTGATTCACAGAAAGAATGATTATTGCAGGTCTGTGGAAGAATCCCAAGAGAAAGCTTAAAGTAAACCCTTTTCTTTTTCTGTTTTTCTTTCTTTTATTTTATTTTTAAAATTTTTTATCTAGCTCTCTCGTTCTCTCTTTTGGGCTAGGAGTTTACGCAACACAAAACACTCGTCACTGAAAATAACCATCTCCATAAAAAGCGGGTTAGTGCCAAGAAAAGAGATCCCCAGAACATTCCATAATCTACGCAAGCTTCCTTCTTTCAAAGACCACCCTACAAAACCCATCTCAATCAAAAACCATAGTCCAACAAATCAAGGGCTGGAATGCCCTCCACGTGTCAAGCCAAATGTATCACGCTCCTAATGACGAGGTAAAGCACAAGCATGTATATCCCATACATAGTTTTTACACATATAAAAAGGCTTAGCAAGTTAGCGTATATTCAACTTTCACATGATAAAAAACGCCGCCATCGCCCCTATCGCCACCAACTCCTACAAGAGAAATTTAGCCACTTAACATGCCGGCCACCTTATCATCATCTGATTCGAATGACCTGAGCCCCGAGCTCCAGTCACCTCTTCTCTCTCCAAAGAGAAAACCCGCCGAAGAGCGCGAATCAGAGAAGCTGTGCATCGACGTCGACGACGTGCTCCAAAAATATTGCGGGCAGTTTGGCCCGTGGCAAATGAGGCACTTTGTGCTGACCAGCTTGGCTTGGGCTCTGGAGGCCTTCCACACCATGGTCATGATTTTTGCGGATCGTGAACCGGATTGGAGGTGCTTGGGCGGAGCAGCTGGCTCTGGCTGCGATGTGACGGCCAGGACCGTTTGTGGGCTGGAGCCCGGTTCTTGGGAGTGGACCGGCGGTCTAGGGAGCTCGACCGTTGCTGAATGGGGGTTGGTTTGTGAGGAGAAGTATAAGGTTGGGTTGGCTCAGGCCTTGTTCTTCGGTGGCTGTATGATTGGTCAGTTGTCCTACTCTCTCTCTCTCTCTCTTTCATTTATCTGTTTGTTTTTGTTGTTCCGAAAATCAACCGATTTCATATTGATCATGCAAAATAATCGGCCACATTAATAATTAAATTTAAATTAGATCGATCACGACGGACATTAAATAACAAATAATATAGAGAGGTGATTTTTCCACTCTTTTTTCTCTCATTTTATCCACTTACACTCCTTTTTTATAACTAAAAAAGGAATGTAAGTGGATAAAAAAGGAGTGGGGAAATCACCACCCATAATATAAACTTGAAAGAGTGTCAAAATATAAATAACAAATAATATAAATGGGCTTTTATAAAAAAAACCCAAAATGGGTGTTGAAATTATAAAAAAACTCAAGTACTATTTAAACTTAGAAATACACCCAAAAAGTACTATTACACACATTCAAAACCCCCAAAAAGTACACCCAAAAAATACTATTTTAATACACTTTTTGGGTATGTTTCTAAATTTAAATAGCACTTGGGTTTTTTTATAATTTCAACACCCATTTTGGATTTTTTTATAAATTTGTATAATATAAACTTGTTTGATAGCGAATTTGTCGATGATAAGATGTTTACATGTGCAAAGATCACGAGCATACAAATACAATATACATTAATTTTATGTGCGCCTTGTTGTAGATGCGAATATACATAAAATATGCAAGCGATGTCGTATTTATTGATCATATTTTACTATAAAAGAATATAATAATGAGCCTCATATTTTAAAATATATTAAGTTATATTGGGTAAAAATGGTACAAATAATTTTCTTTTGAAGGTCTGAATGTAGACGTGCTCATATGTCAATGATTAAATAAAAAACAGGAGAATAGACCATCTCAACATACAAAAACTAGAAGCAATGAGCCAACATACAAAAACATTAAACACGACTCACTAAAAGCCAACCACATAAACAAACAGAGCATAATTCTCATGTAAACTTTTTAGTTCTTTTTTAAAAAGTTAAAGATGGAAAATAGACCATCTCATATTTAAGCCATAAATTTGGAGTCATTTCCTTATGGATAGGATGCCATGAGATATAGTTTAGTAATTTAAAGTGTTTTTAAAAGTCTCTTTCTTCGTAATGAGAGCAGCAAAATATATAAAAATAATAGTTGCAAACAAAAGTGTAATATTAAAACAAAGATATATACTGATAATTTCAGTTTAGATTCAAATAAGTTTATTTGAGGGATATCTTTATAAAGTTCACTTCGTATTATTTTTCACTAATCTGAACAGTTTATTTTATAGATATTCATTCAAAGATTATCTCTGTAAAATATCACTTGAATTCGATATGCATCGTGTTCATCTACAAAATATTATTGAATAAAAATTCGTAATAATTCTAAAAGATGTCCCTCAATAAAATATGAATGTATATAATAATACATATTTCTCGACTTTGGAGAGAACTGAACTGAAATGAATTAAGCGTGAATAAAGTCAAAATATGCGGATGCTTTTGGAAAAGATATTAACAGGTCTGAAGCCTGAGCCTCTCACGTGCTCTTCTGCATAAGTACATCATTTAGGTTATAAATATATCTAAACAAACAAGGGAAACTTTCTTTTGTTTATTTATTTATTTATTTTTTCTGTTTTTGTGCACGAATATGTATGCATATATTCCTGATCCCAGTGAAGGTACCATAAAGGAAATAACAGTGAAAAAGATTGGAGGTGGTCCCATTCTTTTCGAAAGTGAACACAATTGTCTAGGACCAATTCCAGGCTTTTTCACATCAAAGAATAATCCGTTTCAGGATTCCAGCTTACCTGTAAAGTACTTCTTTGGTCTACCACTAAAATACTAGAATTATCTCTAGCTTTCTCTTTTTCCTTTTGACACTGTGTTCTTGAGTCTTCGAAAAGCAATAGCTGCACTGCTTAAAAGAGAACGTAAAATGTTACTCACTAACAAACTTCTATTATCTAAACAAGAAAAAGAAAAGAAGTCAAGGGGCCCTCAGTTGGAAAGGGTCTTGATTTGCAAACTAAAAATTTCATGTTCGAATCTCATGACATCTTAATTGTGTGTTTGAAAAATTTTCCAATCTGTAGTTTAAACTATCGATTCTACTTTTAAAAAAAATAAAGTACAACGGTCTTCAAATTTCTTTTTTCTTTTTTTAAATATTTAGAGACAAACATGCATGCAGTAGCCTAACTACAAGCATATAGCAGCCCTCGGGTCTTCCAAAAGCAATAGCTGCACTGCTTAAAAGAGAACGTAAAATGTTACTCACTTACAAACTTCTATTATCCAAATAAGAAAAGAAAAGGAAAAGAAGTCAAGGGCCCCTCAATTTAAACTATCGATTCTACTTTTAAAAAATAAAGTACAAAGGTCTTCAAATATAACGTTCATACTTTTCTTTTTCTTTTTTAATATTTAGAGACAAACATGCATGCAGTAGCCTAACTACAAGCATTAGGACTTAACATGTAGCATATAGCAGCCCTCTCCTTTTACTTGCATGTGTGCCCAAATAACTGGCCATAGTTGTAGGTGGACATTAAGTGTCACTATTATCCCTGAACGGGCAATTGGTCAGCTGACCATGAGTCGTGAACCTCTGAGTTCTTCAAGAGTGGTAGATGAAGATTTTGAATGTTATAACACTGATAATATCATAGGAGCTGGATATTTTCTATTTTTCAAGGAGTTTGGGGCGTTGAGAGAGAGAGAGTGTGGGTTGGGATAGGTGAGTTGAGGTTTTTTCTCTAAATTCTTAGAAGTCATTTTACAGAAAGGTAAATTTGTTTTTAAAATTTTGAATATAAGATGGGTTAGAAAATAAGATATGGGTGAAAATAGCAGCACTCGTTTTAACCAATCTTATAGCACCACTCAAATAAGTTAATAACATTTTTAACATCATACCTTTTTTGGATATTATACACTAACACAATAATTCTACATAAAAGTTTACCAGACAGTTGACAGTGTTGTTTATACTCACAACAGTTTCACTACACTCAACTGCTTTATTTCAAAGTTAATTATTCTCAAGATAAACAACGTTTTTTGAAGTACAACAATACTCAACTGACACTACGGCTAACTCAAGGCCATTAGGTCATATTATTCAAACAGAGAATATATAAAGCACAGCTAGTTCTTTCTCATAATCCAACTCATAGGCTCATACTGGTGCCGGATCAATCAAATACGAAGCGATGCAATCGTTCATCACTTTTCCAGCATGTGTGTAGCCATCGTTTTTTTGGTAGAGGAGATCCACCACTCTTGTTAAATTAACAATACGTTCAAGGATAGGCATCGGCATAGAAGTTGGTCTAAGGAACTCCTCGTTGATATCTTTCCACGAATCCACAATTTGTTTGTTGAAGACATCAATTATCTCTTGCTCATTTGAGACCCCATATTGCTTCATGTAACAATCAATAGCACAAGCAACATGGCCTCTCTCTTTTTCAAACTGCAAAAATGGAATCCAGAATCCCAAAAAAGAATCTAAGTGATGAAATAGTTATGAATTGAGAGACCTAAGTTAACACAATTTAGTACGTAGTTTCTGTGTACCTTGCTCGAAACGATGTCATCCATGAGCCTAACAATGATATTGGAAGCTCTAAGAATTTTAGGGTCATTGAACAACCACTCAAAGGACTCCTTGGTTACAATATCTCCCATGCCAACTAAAGATGTAGTTGAAAGTGCGAAGCTAGCAGCAGTAGTTGCAGCAACACGCATATATTCCTCCATGCTTGGGATGCATCCTTCGTGGAACCATTTGGCCTCATCAAAGAAAGCTTTGGCAGTAGTTTTCCACTGCATATGTGGGACATAAATATTTTGTAAATTAATTAAAATAGTGAAAATTAATAAGCTGTGTGTTTCTTTAATTAATTAACATACAGCTTCTTTTGCATAGTGAGCTCGGTATGCTCTTCCTTCCTTCACCATCTCCTCCTCAATTTCATTGAAAACATTCAAAAGCGCATGGAAGAATATTTGCATGTAGTCTGGTAGTCCATCCATGCAATTGGCATGCCATCTGTAAATTGCATACACCATATTCATCTGAAGCATATAAACAAAACAATTTTTTTTTACAAATAATTTCAAACCTTTGATGAATTGCTTCGGTAAAGATCTCAAGTTCTTCAAATGTACCGAATGCGTCATAGATATCATCCATTACAGACATCAGGGCAATAATTTTTGTGAGAAATTTTCTTCCAACAAGGTATTGGGGCTCAAAATAGACCCCCAAAATCCAGCAGTATAACTCCGCAATTCTGTTTCTTGCAAAAGGCATCTTCCTTCCAAAGTCTAGTTCTTTCCACCACCTAATTGACGGCATTAATTAGTGAGTTAATAACTTAATTACAGTCAGTGCTCGTAATTAATCTCGCATAATTAAAAGATAACCTACCTAATAATCTCACTGAGCTCCTGTTTGTGCAAAGACTGAACAAGATTGAAGTCTGACTTGGCAAGTTTTAATAGAGCTTCATTATGTGAAGCTTCATCCTGGTAGGTTGACATGTACCGACGGGCACATAACCTCTCGAGACCCTTTCGCAGCGGTCTCTCTAAGGCTTGAAGTATTTGTTCTGCCAGTTGATAGCTTACATGGGTTGTTGCTGACTCGAGATGTTTGGTGGTGAAAACAAGAGCTTCTTCTAGTATATCTTCTCCATGCACCCTAAGATGCGTTGCTTCATAAAAGCTTAGCATTCCCGGCACATCAGCGATTAAGCTTTCCTTGAAGCCTCCATTTTTACTTTCTTTGAACTTGTTGAATATTCCTGCTCGATTGCAGCAAATGGACATATAACACGTAAATATTAAGAAATAATGTTTGCCAAATTCAATCTCGTTACATTAATTTCTCTAATAACTTACTGCATGAAGCATTATGTCCATGTTGTCTTAGTAGCCGAAAACCAAGGGAAACATTGTATAGGTCACCATCACCATCACCATCATCATGGAAATGATTTGCAGCATATATATGTTTCAGTGCTCCTTCTATTTCCTTTTCAAAGTGGTACGCCACGCCGAGGCGCTGGATTGCATCAATGAGCTTCATCTGATTTGAAAAATCATCTGCACTGGTTGTGAACACTTCCCTGCTCACTGCTAGTTTCAGTTCTTCTACTTCTTGTTGCTTATGGGCATAAGTTATCTGCATCCACAAAATTGAATGAGCAAAATACATGTGAAATTTCTTTTGAAACAAAACAGAGAAACATGCATTTAGTTATTGAAACAATTTGTATGATATATAAATTACCATGTCTTCTGAATCATAATTCATAAACTGATCCCCCCAAATGCTCGGGTGGTAATTTGCTGTCCGTCGAACAATTTGATCAGCCTTAGAATTTTGTGATTGAGCAGTTGAACCAGCTTCTAGAGCCATGATTTGTACTTGTGTAAAAATGTCAGATCTTTTTTGCTCTGCAAGTATGGAAAATATTATTCATATACTCATGTATATATAGGGAAGGGATGGAACTGGCTTACAGCACAAATGCAGAATGAGTAACTTCTTTGCTCATGGTAAAACTTCATATGGGTTCGATGTACTTTTATCTTCAACGAATGGTCCAGCGTTCAATGCGGGTCGAAGCATATTTGTGGGATATCTTTTGTAATCTCAAGTGACCCTCCACCGACCATTGGCCAGATTTGCAGCACATGTTTATCGTTTGTCCCTTTGCAGCATAAATATCCATGTTTTGAGCGACCAGTGGCCCTCCACCGACCATTGGGAAACATGAATGTATTTTTTCACAAATGTCACCACTGTAATATAACACATGTATCATATGTAATATACGTTATAGGCAATGAGTTTGGACGGTGTTCCTATAGGCCTCGTTTGGTGTTTCTGTGCTGCATTTTACTGTTTGCATTCTCAGGTTACTTTTTCTCATTTTGGGTGTATTTTAATGTCTTTTTTTGAATGGGCCTTTTATCTTTGTTTGCTTTGTGTTTTGTGTTTTGTGTTTGGACCAGTGGCGGCATATGAACCAAAAAATGATCAAACTACGAACATCATCACTTGGAGCTACCGGTATATATGCATTACATACATTTCATTTTAAGACAACACATCCTCTAACCACCCTACTCTAGTCCAAACCATCATAATTTTCATATCCTTTCTCAAACCATTTTGGAAAGGAAAAACAAAATCCTGTCAAATCGATAATTGTTTTTTCATCTAAAATGTCAGTACAAATATGGTACTCATATAAAAACAAAATACAAATTTATAAAAAAAACTCAATCCTATGCATGTATTTATAAAAAAATCCAAGCACTATTTAAACATATAAAAATCCTAGGTGTGTTTCTATGTTTAAATAGTGTTTGGGTTTTTTTATAATTTCAGCCCCCATTTTGGGTGTTTTAGTGAAACTCCCAAAAGAAAATTATATTGATGCTAAATAGATAGTTAAAATAAAGTTATACAAATTTATTTATGTCATGTTACCAACTCATACATTGTAACTTGTAAGTCCACGTCTAGACGTGGATAGTGCACACCGTTGCACAATGATCAATTTTAATAAAATTAGTGTCTGATATAGAACTTCTAACAAATTACATATATGAATTTATTTCTAGGGCGACCTTAGTTCGGGTGGCAATTTTCAATACAATCCGTTACACAACTCGAATTTCACATGTATATCATTTGATATTTATATTTATAACAATTATATGCATAACTATTTTAATAATTTGCACATGTTTCTTTGCACATCATAACCAATTCTCACATTATTGTGATTATGGTAATTATGCATGTACTGCGTCTTTTTTTAAAATTATATCCTTTACATAAATAAATAAAAGCCAAATTGAGAGTTTATTAGAAAATCCTTTCCTGGGAAACCAAACAATGGACATTTCAACAACTCGATAGTCAGTGAGCCCACAAGCAGTTCCACACACTTTTCTTAATATATATTTATATTAATGATAACATAAAACCAAAACATTATTTCAAATTTTGATTACCAAATAATAGCGTAAGATATGATAATTTCTTATTTGTTGTGAATAAACGATATCTAATTTGGATACACCAACACTATATTAGCCCTAATATGGAATAGCAACAACTTTAAGAGGATATACTCTGCGAACGCTTGCTCCAGTAGATTCAGTCATGTCTAAGTCCTCCCCTCTTGTGCCATCGGGCAGCGCCCAGTTGAACTTGTGCACTAAATTTGCCAAAGCAATCTCTTGGACAGCCATGGCAAACTGAATTCCTGGGCAACCTCTTCTGCCAGCCCCAAATGGAATGTAGTGGAAGTAATTGCCTTTATAATCTATTGCACTGTCCAAGAACCTTTCTGGGTCGAACTCCTCTGGCTTGTTGTATGACTTGGGATCTCTTCCAATTTGCCATGCATTCACTATAACTTGTGTGCTGGCTTTAATGTCGTAGCCATTTATTTGTGCATCTTGGGTCGATAGCCTGGGCAATAGCAATGGAACTGAAGGATGTAGGCGAAGTGTCTCCTTGATCACTGCCTTCAAGTAGTGCATTCCAACCAAATCATCCTCTCTAATTATGTCTGTTTTCTTGCCCACTATCCCCCTCACCTCATTCTGCAATTTTTCCATGACTCTTGGATGCTTTAAAAGCTCGGACATTGTCCACTCTAGGAGTGTGAATGAGGTATCAGTGCCACCGACAAAAATATCCTACAAGAATTTTAACCGAAAAAATCGATTAAAAATTAATGGAAAATTAGATATAAACCCAAAAGAATTGGGGTTCATTAGGAATAACCCCACGTGTTATCTATCTATATATTTATATATATAGGTAGAAGACCTTAAAAATGAAATATTCAAAATCCCTGAAAATGCTCATGCTTCAAACAAATATGTCAAATTACTAAAATACCTATGTCATGTCAACAAGTTAAAGGTATTATTGAGTAAATTGACGGAATGAGGGAACGTGAAACACAAAATGAATGCACAGGAGGGCACATTGATTGAGTTGAAACTGTAGGGGACAAATTGAAATTTTCGGTGCAGCATAGGGGGCACATCAATAAATAAGCCTTAAAAAAATCGCGTTAATCCAAAATGTTTGACTTATATTAGGTTTTTACAAAATATTTTCTTTTTAATATTACTAGTCTCTTGTCACACAACACATCTTTTTCTTTGTGTTTCTTAGCAGGCTAGCACAAGTTCGACAATAAAAAATTTCAGATATGGTTCAATTTTTGTTAAACTTATTTATTTCTTTAGATACGATCACATAACAAGCATAATTAATTTAACATCATTCTTTGAACAAACTGAGTAATCCTAGCATTACTATGGTGAAAAAGATAAGGCAAACACCACTATGCATGTAATGTAACAGAGAGAGTGAGAGAGAGAGTTAATTACCAAGATGACAGCCTTGATGCTAACTCTATCAATAGGAGAATCAGCCTGAAGGCAAAGCAGAACGTCCACAAGATCCTTTTGGTCCTCATTCTTGGTAAGACCATCAAATTCATCCATATGCTCTTGAACAACTATTTCTAAAAACTCATCGAACCGTTTAGCCAGATCGTCAAACTTGGCGTCCAAACCATTGAGACGGGCGATCCAGGCAAGCCATGGGATATAGTCTCCAATATGGATACGCGACATCACCAACATCAGCTCCCCGGCAAGCTTCTTAAACGTCCTCCCACATTCCCCGCCATCGCTGTACTTCCTCCCAAGAGCCACTCTACAGATAACATCATTCGTAAGCGTCTCGAGCATTTCACTTAAATTAAACGCTGATGATACTGAGGAGGGGGATGAGGAGCAGTGCTTAGTTATATTGTCGATCATGGATTTAGTTTCCTCTTCTCTTACCGCACGAAAAGAACGAACCCTTGTGTTGCTAAGGAGATTTAAGACGCATATACTTTTCATCTGCCTCCAATGCTCACCATAAGGAGCCGAGGCCACGTCTTTAAAGTTGTAGCAAAACTTCTTGAAGAAGGTGTTCTTGGGTCTGTTGGCGAATGTGATGTCATGGGTTCTCATGATCTCGCGGGCAGTCTCATCTGAGGAGACCACAAGGACCGGCACACTTCCGAAATGGAGGAGCATGAGCGGCCCGTGGCGTTGAGCTAGGGTTTGAAGAGAGCTGAAGGTGCTGGCCTAGTTGGTGAAGGTTTCCAATGATAGGGAGCTTTGGTGGAGAAGGTGGTGATGAGTTTGCGGAAGTGGAGAACCATTTGTATATAAGGATGAGGAAAATTGCAAGAAGTGCTAAATACTTAAAGCAAAAAGGTTGCAACAAGCTTGAGAAGGTTTCATTCAGAAGATTTAACTTCCTCTTCCACTTCTTAATTATTTAGGTGGTGTTGTGTTTGTGCTTGACAAATAAAAAGTTTGTAGGGTGCTCCATTTATAAGATCACCCCGGAGTTTTTGGATGAAAAAAATCAGGTGAACACCTATTAAAAAAATGATAAATTAATGATTTTTTTATTATTTTGTGTGCAGGAATTAATAATAATTATTGGATAATAAAAAAGAATATGTTTTTGTTGGGATGCTCTATAAAATAAAACACCTTACGAATAATAAAAATGAATATAAGTAAAACCAATTGAGGCAAGCATGACATATTGGGAGGACATCAATTGTCTATTGTTGATTGCAGTCCACAAATTCAGTAATGTGGCCAAGTGAACAAATCTTATGTCCCCAAGATTTAAGATATTTAGAGCATCTACAATGAGTTCTCTAAACCACCTTCTTAGACAAATTTTGAGGAGAAATTGAAAAGGTACAACTCCAACAATTATGTACAACATATAGTTTATTGAAGTAATTATTGTCATAAAACCCAATTTTTCACCCTATTTACGACCATATATTAAAATCATAAAATATTTTCATTATTGTGATAGAAATCCCCATTTATACCAAATAATTATCAATTTTTAACTTATTTATGTTTTTGGCTTAAAATTGGAACCACAGAATAATTTTAAAAAGGGTTAATATCATTTTACCCTTTGAAGGTTTGTGGTCATTCTTGAAATGGAGTAAGGTTTGATACGGAGATAGAGAGTAGATAGCTGGGAAAGAATGTCATCCACTAGTCCTACTTGGTTGATTGAATTCTTCTAATCTTAATGGGTTCTTATATGTTACATTTTGACACCTTGACATGGTATAATTGCATATAGGGATATATGATTTATGACCTTGACAGGCTCACTACTACAAAAAGTGAAAAAGACGACCAAAAAAAGACGACGGTAGAAGAAAAAACCGTCATTGTATTTAAAAAGACGACGGTAACAAAAAACTGTCGTGGATAAGTGACTTAAACAACAAAAAAACAGAGGTACTGTTGAATATTTTTTTATAACGACGCACACAAATGAAAAAGCGTCGTCTTATTAAAAAGGTTTTCTTCATAGTTAAAATCTGACCAAAAAACAACGATAGCAGGTATGACAAGCGTCGTCTTTTAAAAATCAAGTGTCCTCTTTTTGGTAAAGACATGGTTGTTTTGAAAGAACCGTAGTCTATTATATTTAAAGATGACACTTTTTATAAAAACCGTCGTCTATTATATATAAAGATGACGCTTTTTATAAAAAAACCGTCATCTATTATTTGTAAAGATGACACTTTTTACAAAAACCGTCGTCTATTATATGTAAAGATGACGCTTTTTATAAAAAAAGCGTCGTCTATTATATGTAAAGATGATGATTTTTATAAAAATCGTCATCTATTATGAAGTAAAGATGACGGTTTTTTTTTAAAAAAGGTCGTCTATTATTTGTAAAGATGACGGTTTTTTTTTTTTAAAAATGGCCGTCTATTGGTAAGTAAAGATGACCTTTTTTAAAAAGGTCGTCTATTGAATGTAAAGATGGCGGTTTTTATAAAACAACCGTCGTCTTTATAAACAATCCACGACGGTTTTCATAGAAAATCGACCTCTTTACATACAATACACGACGGTTTTATTAAAAACAGTAGTCTTTTCTCCTATAATTAACGATCTTTACCTCTAAACAATGACGATTTTCTTTAAAAACCATTGTCGTTACAGATAAACAACGACGGTGAAAAGCCGTTGTAGTTTGACACCCAAATAGATGTCGGTCGATTTCACGACGGTTTGAAAACCGAATACACGACGGTGAATTCCCGTCGTCTTTTGCCTTTTTTGTAGTAGTGGCTTACTTCATACTTTAGAAAGAACAACCTTTAACATTGGCATCATAATTGGATAGTAATTGGTTCTAAAAAAAGGAAATAGGATTGTCGTTGGTGAATTCATAACCTTAGATCTTCATCACTTTTTCTTTTAAACCTATATTTTTCAGTTTGTTTAAATTTTCTTTATTTTAATTCTTGCAATTTAAGTTTTCCTTAAGTCATCACTCAAATCAACCAATAGTTTGTTTCATTGGGTTTAGTGAGATTCATTTATTAAGTTTTTTTTTAATCAGTTCTTGTGGGTTCGACCTTGTACTTGCATAACTCTATACTATTGTTGATTCGTGCGCTTGCGAGTAATTTAATTTGTAGATTTTGGATACTCTTTCAGGTGTTGAAAAAGTTGCATCAGCGATGGGAGAGGAGAGGAAGAGATTGGGGGTGACTTGGAGAAAAGGGCTTGGTTAACTTTTTTTTCCTTAGTGTTTAGGGTAAGTGTGGACATGTGTCAAAAAAATAACGAAGGGATAGGGATGAGACAGGAAAAATAGGGACAATGGATTTCATTCTGTAAGATTGGGGGCTTGGTAACAACACCCTTCTTTTTCTTTTCTTTTTTCCCTTTAAAATAGAAAGACTAAAATGCCCTTAAAAGTTGGATGGCGTTAAAGTCAGATGACAAATCATGGATTTTGAAAAATTAAGGTGACATTTCTCTTAAATTTTTCTTTAAGGTGACAAATGGAAACTCATGTATAAGTTCATGTGACATTTCTATAAAAATCCCTCCTTTTACCCTTTGAAGGTTTGTGTTCATTCTTGAAATGGAGTGAGGGTTGATACAAAGATACGACTGGTGAGAGAGATAGAGAGATATATATATATATATGTGTGTGTGTGTGTTTTTATTTTAATTTTAACATCTGTCAAAAATTTTAAATTTTAAAAAAATATTATTTCTTAATACTTAATTACATCTAAGCTAAAATGTGGATCCTACTTTTGCCATATCATCATTTAACAGAAGACCGAATGGTCAAATTGACGACACGTGTACATTGGTTGAATTTTAAAACGTTATGGCGTAAATTGACAAAATTGAAGCTCCATGGCCCATTTCAAGAATGACCCCAAACCTTTAGGGATAAAATGATGTTAGCCTTTAAAAAAATTAAAAAATTAAGAAGTAAACATCAAAAAATCAAAGAAGGCAATGACACAAAAGTCAGCGTTTTAGATTATGGTGATTAAAAAATAAGCAGTTTTTTTTAAAAACGATTTGCAATTAGATTAATAACAACAAATATGAAGATGTCATCAGAGTTGGACTTATCCGAATTCTCAAAAAATAGTAAGATAAAGGCTGGTGGCCTTCAATAATTGGTGTCTTTTAGTGACATTGTGTCGTAGCAAACACTTGTTTGACTTATTAATTTAGAAGTGTGCAGCCAATCAAACCCTCTCAAAATATTGTTCACATCTAAGCGAAAGTTACAGCTCCTCCTACATCTGATCGGAAGTTCTGGATTTCTCCTGTGCTCTTTAATTATTGCTTTTAGTTTTCTCTTGCTTTCCATTATTTTATTGCAAACCCAAACAATGGTTTCGCATCAATCATCTTCTCGATTTTCTTGCTTCTGATCGAGTAGATTTATCTTGCTTTTTATAATGGGTTCACCATTTTTAATTCTTTGTTTCCCGGCTACTTTCCTTGACTGAAGAAGCCTTTCATCGCCCTCAAGGAGTGGGCTTCTGGTGCAGTTAAGCCTTGGATACGGCCTCATGTGCAGTTAAGCATTCCTTATGAAGTCACGATTCGCACAAATTAGCTTTCGGTCAAGTAGTATATGTCTCCTCTTGATTGGAGAAGGTCTGATATTCGACTTAATAATTGAAATTTGTAAACCCACGTGTCTCCTTAGCTGTAGGATTGGTTAGTCAGTTTACAAATTAGTTAGATTGTTATTTATACAGTTAAGCGTTTAGTTTAGACTTAATTATTTTGAATATAAGTGATAATCTAAATTATAAGAAGATGATGATTTTTCACACACGCTACCAATGTGTCATTGGAGTTATGAAACCACTGGTCTAGAAATTAAGGCCATTTTTCATTAGGATGGACCCATTAGCATTAAGACTTAACTATTAAGCTTGGGTAAGAGTATAAATACTCTGTTGAGCTTTCTAAATCAATACAGTCAAAAAATCTTCAGAACTATTCAGAAAAACATTTCTGGTTTTCTCTGATTTTCTTAGCCTTCTGTTTATTATTCTTACAAACAGAAAATATCAACGATGTAGATTTATTGTCAGAGAGTAATACTGAACTGTAGTGCTATTGAATAATCAGCCCCCCTAATTGTTGTAGTGCAACTTTTTATATTTATTTATTTTGTGATCAATATCTAGTGCTATTGAATAACTTGAGCGAGTGGAGAAAATCGCCTCCGCATCTGTACAATTGACTGACTTGATCAATTTATTTGACTTTTCTATGAGGATTCGTACAACTTTTATAGAACGAAAGAGTAAAAAACTCCTATGCAACTATGCTATTTGCCCAATTTCCATATTAAAAAATGAAATCACCAGGCATTTGTTTTTTGTATTTTTTTTTTAAAGTCAAAACAGTAGGGACAGTGGTGGAGTCAGAAAATTTCATACAAGGACACCTCATATATTGAAATATATTTTTCTTTGGATTGACAATTACTTGATACAAAATCCCTAAATTTTGCACTCTTCTATGTACGCTATCTTAATTCTATGAATGAACTCCATTTTTGATAAAAAAAAAAAAACAAAAAAAAAAACAAAAAAATAAAAAAAAACAAACAAACAAACAATCTACTTAGCATGGATTCTAGAAGAAAATAAAATGAAATGTAATTTATTAAAAATACACACTATGAAAATTTGAACGATAATTTATCATTACAAAATTTAGAGCCAAAGTATGACAAAAAAGGACGGTTTGGCATTGTTGTGCCATGAAAATAATAGCCGTCATATTTCTGTGAGAGAAAGCAATTTGGCGTTTGGTAAACTTTTTGTTAAAATTGATGTTCGTACAATAATCAGTTTCTGAGTGTTTGGTAAATTTTTTGTCATAGTGCTGTAAGCTGTGTATAATGACTAAAAAGGGCATTATGTTGAAATGGCTTTTCGATTCAAGTGTTTGGTAAAAGAAAAGGCACTTTCACTTTCACTTATATATTTAATTATAAAATAAATAAGGGCTAACGTCAAAAGACTCCCTAAAGTTTATGATCATTCTCAATATGGGCCCTCAAGTTTTAATTTCATCAATTTACACTTAATGGTTTTCAAATCTGACCAATTTAAGCCTTGTATTAAGTTGATTGTTTGGTTAGACGTTAGCTGATGACATGTCCACTGTGGGACCCACCAATTCTTTAAAAAAAATCTATTATATAATATAATAAAATAACATTATAAAAAAGCTTATAAAAAAGAAACTCCCTCTCTTCCTCTGTCCCCTTCTCCTCCCAGCTCTCCCACCCCATCCCCCTTCCCCTCCGAGAAATCTAGCCACCCACACCTTCTCTCCGAAGCTTTTTTTTAAATGTTATTTTATTATATTATATAATTGATTTTTTTTTTTAAGGAATTGATGGGTTCCATAGTGGACATGTCATTAGTTAACGTCTAACCAAACGGTCAACTTAACAGAAGACTTAAATTGGTCAGATTTGAAAACCATCGGGTGTAAATTGATGAAATTAAAACCCGAGGGCCCATATTGAGAATGACCCCAAACCTTCAAGGAGTCTTTTGACGTTAGCCCAATAAATAAAGTATTATGTTGAAAATTGAAGATTTGTATCCAAATGCTTTAAACTAATGTTTCAAATTAAATCCAATATATTCCATTAAAAATAAATATTATGTCAATAATATGGTCATAAAAAAAAAAAAATTAACTAGTCATAAACAAGCAATCATATATATATATATATATATATTTATGAGTAGATGAACTCATTAAACTTGCGGTTATATGATTTCTCAATGTCTCCATTTCTTGTTCTACATGACCATCTTACCAGTGGCTGTGACATTCAAAACCATCCTATCTACTTCTTATCCACCTCATGAATAATACCCTCAAATTGGAATCTTGCATACTTGAGTTTTGTCTGCATTATGGCATATACAAATATTAAAGTGAAATTTTAAATTAAAAAGAATTTGAATATCAATACAATAATAAAACAATAACAAAAAAAATTCAAATACCTGAAGTTTATCTTGTCATCATTCCTAATATACATCAACGATATTCCATAAAAAATTACAAATACGATAAGGCACATGAGGTGCATTGCTGTGAAGAAACTATTTCGTATAGCCTATATGAATAGGAAGCAAGAGACTTAAGACACTTAGACAACAAGAGACAAGAAATCACCGACTGAGACAATAAAACAAATACTACCGATTAAACAATCCCATAACATAATAATAATAATATTATTATTATTATTATTAGCAGAGCAGCTATATATAGCAAAGCATCCTGAAAAGAAAGCAACCCTTGTGACACCTGCAAAGAACTCTTGTTGATAAGATCACCAATTTGAGCAGCAAGACTGGCTTGTTCTGTCCAATTTGATAAGATCGCCAATTTATATTTTCTCTGCACTGATAAATGCTTCCCATCTGGCTGAATTAGATTCGTCCAGGGCAACCAATGCATCTACTGCTAATTGAATAAAAGATTACTGGGTTTTAGCCAGTGCTTTAAGTCTAGCCCTAAAACCTAAACATCCTTAATCCCAAACATCAAACACGACAAGATGGTAGTGAAAGCAACAAAATAAAAAACATCGATTACTTTCGATTTTAACAATTTAAACAAACCTTCATTACAAATATAAGCACAAAATTCATCACAAAACTTAAATAAGGGCATTATTGGAATTATGAAAGCATGTCTACACCTGCTTATTCATTAAACATCGAGCACTCCTCAATCTGATTTCCACATAATCAAAAAATGAAAGCATGTCTACACCTGCTTTCCCTTATAATTTCTCTCACATTAATTTTTAACAATAAGTAATTTTTTCATAGTTTACCAAATGGGTTATGCTTCCCAAAAATTGTAAAAAATCACTTATCACCCCAAATAAGCAATGGCAAACAGGCACTAGGAGATGTCAAGGGTAGCAATGATAGTGAGAAAAGGAAAATTAGAAAAATACAAAGAAAGAAATGCATGGGCACTTCAAATTTTGGTTAGAAAAGTATGATTATATTAATAATACAATAGCCTAAAATAAAATTTGAGAATGGGCACATGCCCACCCTGGGTCTTAGCTTCCTTCGTTACTGGGTAGGGAGATTGCATTCATAAATTACGCCATGAGAGAAATACAAATACAATAGCCATAACGGCCACGGCCACTACAACTACCCAGAAATGTATTACAAACAACACAGAGGGATCCACTGACAATATCAAACTCATACAGTATTCCTCATGAAATTACCTGTAGGAGGACTAATAATGCCTAGAGGGGGGTGAATAGGCCAATTTAAAATTGTAATAAATAAATAAAAATAAACTTCAGTAGCAGGATTGATATGGCTTATCAATCCTGAAACGTGCTGAGCATAAACTAAAGGAACACACAGAGAATTATTTTACATGGTAAAACCCCACCTCTGGGGAAAATCCACTGGACTCCTCAGTCCAAAACAAATCCAATATAGAACGATAATTACAAGAAGTACTGACACATTTATCCTAGACACATTCTAGATAATGTTTATCGACTTCTTCATAACTCAACTTCTGTCACGGAAATGATTTTTCTACCCTCCTTATGTTGAATGCATTACTAGTCATGATTGCTTCAAGCTCGTCGGAGACAAACCACCACCACGGTTTTGGTGCCCTCAATCGTATGAGTCATTGAACATGCTAATGAATGCAATATGAATGATGAAAGTATTTGATAAATCACCAAGTAAACATGGAACACTTGATGACTTATCTCAGAGATATGCACAGCAGCTTTTGTTAAGAAATTTAGATGATCAACCAAAATATCTGAAAGCTGTATTTCAACTAGGCAACACGTCCTATCTTTATACAGACCTATTCTCGTTTTTCCAAGGGAATTGCATAAAGCCAAGAGATCAAATATTGCCTAAACAGATTTGATTCTTTATACAATTGCATCAGCTTATGCATGCTTTAAAATAACTTCCAATGTCATCAATTTATATAAGGAAACAATATATACCAAGATGAAAACAATGAAACCAAATAGGACGTACTCTCCAAGTTAAAGATGAAAAATGATATTTTAACTTTAAACCAAAATAAGGTCAAACTAGGAAAATAATCTCAAGAGATAAAATCTAATCCTATTAAAAATGAGACTAATATAAAAGCATTTGAGTGAAAATAGCTTCAACTAGGAATCCTATAATGAATGCATGATTATGTCATGATTTACCTGAAATCAAGTTCATCACATCGATCAAGTCATACTTTGAAAATCCGGAATTGAATGTGTTGCGCCAAAACTTCCAGTGAAAGATATTCACACACTAATTCCCGACCTATGCTAAAGTCTAGGAAATGTCAATACAATTTTCATACTAACACTTATCCTCCCTCAACTAACCAATTTCTCTCTCGCTTTGACTCTAATGCTTCTCTTTTTTCTTTTTCTTTTTCAATCTTGTTCTCTCTTTTGTGTGCCCAAAGGGGAAGCTTCACTCAATGCCACATAGGGCAAAAGACAGTCTATCATAAACACAAGTTTGGAAAAACCAAGTATAGCACCCACAACCACTAGCAGAACCACGAATTTTTTAGCTGATGTGCAATTTTGAAAGGCTAAAAGCTTTATAATAAAAAATTGACAACCAAATATTCTTATATAGAAAATTGAACTACCCGAATTATTCAAAAGAGGACTTAGACATTTTCTCCTAAAGTAACGTTCCATAACTGTATAAGTAAAACACATAAGGGTTTTAGGTCTTGACTTATTGACTATAGTTTATATATATATATATATTATAATATGAAAATTAATATCAAATCATCAATTAGTCTAATGAAAATCAATATCAAATTATTAATTAAATAAAAAAGCATAATTGATCATAACTCGAGTTGTGTGTCGTGTAGCCTCTTCCTTCTCGAGTTTGCTATTAAATACTGATCAAAAGAGCCAAATCTGAAGGGAAAAAAAAACATATTACACAAAGGAAAGGAAAAAACAAAAACAAATTGGCCTTGGTCAAGAAGAAACAAAAAGTGTGCTCAAGAAGGAGAAAAATGTAGCATCCTTGTTTAAATAAGAAAGAAAACCTCATAACAAAAAAATAATAAAAGAAAGAAAACCAAGCCCATGAAATGCAGTAGGCCTTGTTGACAGCCCAGGAATAATTGTCAGCCCGTTTCCTCTTTTTTTTTTTTTTTTTTTTTTTTTTTTGGTGCATGGCTCAAAACAACATCATTTTGGCCAGGCCTTTAAAAAAAATTAGGTCGCATTGCGCGGTGAACGCACAAGCAAGCAAGCAGCGCAACAAACCTTCTTTCGCTAAGGCAAATGGTCAAACACCTAGAGTGCACCACCACAAGCTTAAATAGAGGTGCAATTTGAAGCATGACGACTAGTTTTTCCTGCAAGATGAGTTGCAGTTGCACCCAGTGGCGGATCCAGGAATTTTGCTTGCAGGGGTCAATGTCTTACAGGTGCAGCTCATTGGCCCCATGTCTGTGTTGGCCGAGCTATGTTTAGATCGAGAGAAAATGGGAATGAAGATGCTTTTTTATTTCTGAGTTTGAAGAGATAGGTTTAGATCGAGAGAAATGGAAAGGAAGAAAATTGGTGGAGCTAGGGTTTTTCTCCCATTGTTTTCTTTTATAGACGTCCATTATGACCCTCGAGCTTCACATTGTGGCATTGTGGCTTTCTGTCTCCGTGATTTCCACTTCGTGTTTTCTGGCTTTCCACCTTTAGCTACACACCCATGGCTTTCTCCGTCTTTTAAAATTTCTAGAGACTTAGACTTGAATTTGTGTGCTTGCTTGTTTAATGAAAATGAACATATTTTTAATTATCTGAAAAATAAATGAACATATTTTTTAGTTAGAGACTTAGACCAGCTCATTTGACCCCAAAAAAAAAACCAAAAAACAAAAACAAAAACCTTGGACCAACCCGTGGATTTGGCCTACTTTTCTTTATTATTTT
The DNA here is from genome assembly GCA_020226455.1 of Prunus salicina. Classification (NCBI taxonomy): domain Eukaryota; kingdom Viridiplantae; phylum Streptophyta; class Magnoliopsida; order Rosales; family Rosaceae; genus Prunus; species Prunus salicina. Next base: position 14,497,881 of record CM035345.1, on the reverse strand, counting down.
TTTAGTTTTTTGTTGCTACAATTACATGCCCATCACTTTGGGCTTAGCGTTGCATCAGTATCTGGCCTACCATTTTTATTTTTGAAGTTTTTGTTTAGTCTAGTACATGCCCATCACTTTGTGCTTAGTCTAGGACTTGGTTTGAGAGCTCCTTCGCATTGACAGCAACCACATCATCAAGCTCATGACCTCCAGCCACAAGTAGCAGCTGCTGCTTTCCACCACCACCACCACCAAATGAGACACTCTTCTTCTTCTTCCTTCTCATCCCTCCTCTCCATCTCCCAGCCTCGAAAGCCCAGCGCTTATGGTCCCACCCAGCTGGACACAGGTTGCCCCTTTGGGGCATTTCGTCGAACACTTTGCAGGGGTCAATTGACCACCCTTGCTCCTCTGTGGATCCGCCCCTGGTTGCACCTCCTTGCACCTTAATAGGTACAACACCCACGACACAAACTACAAATGCAAACTCTTCCGTAAAAAGACCATAAATATGCATCAAACTCAAAAGAGTTGATGAGCTTATTCAACACCAAACAACTCTTACCTTAAAGCCAACTCAAGCCCACAACTAAGGCTTGGAAGAAGACAGACAAACCAAAAAAAATTAATTGTCGCCATCGTAGTGGGGACAGAGTAAACACCACCAAAACTGTCACAACCCGGATAAAGCACTCCCTTCCCCCCTACATGCCATTGTCATCGAAAAGAACATCGGATAACAAATGTGCAAAGCTAATTAGCCGAGCGATAATTGATCGGTGCATAATTACATATCTTTTTATACCCTTCTAACTTATGATTTGGTTATGTTTTTGAGTTAAACTTGTGCTTTTAATAAAGTTTGTGTATGTTTTAGTGTAATAAGGTTGAGACTCATTACATGCATTTTGAAGACAAATTAGCTCAAAACAGTGTCTGCAGATCATTCAATTTCACGGATTAACCTGTACTTGCTCAAGAAGAACCAGATAATGAACCATACATCATTGGAAAGATACGGAAGTCTAGTTTCCGTAGTATTTTACGGTTCATGATTCTGAGTCTTCTAGAGGAAGTTATACATGATTTAGTAGATCAAGATCAAAATTCGGCAGCATCTGCGTTACTGGGCCACAAATGACATTTGAAGGTCTTCCCGATTTTTCCTTGAGTTGGGCTGCATATGCTTGGAAACATAAGACAAAGGGCTTGAAGATCCATATTTTTCCAGATTTATTCGGAGTGAATAATAAGCCCAAAACCTGCCCACAAGCTGACTGCAATGCAATGTCATGCATGATGAAGTGTTGTTGATAGTGGGAAGGTTAGGTGAAGCATATTCAATTCTTATAATTGAAGTGGAGTTTTCCAGCAGCCAATTGTAGACAAAGAAGATGAAGTGGGAGCTCTCCCACTAAGTTTAAAGACATAAAAATTGTTTTCAAATGTAATGGTGTGTTAGGTGAAGTTGGTGAAGTGAGTGTGGTAGGTAGAATCAATACTTAATTCAGATTTTCAACTTCCCTTAGGCCTATAAATAGTGAGGTTTCCCAAGCTTGTAAACACACCCCAAGGGGGGGAGCTCACAAACATTTCTCTAGAGCTCCCCTCCCTTCTCTCCCTCAAATTCTCTTAGTTTTCCTTTCTAGTTCTTAATTGTTGTAATAAAATCCTTTTACTAAATGTTTCTGAGTTCTTCTTAACTTTCCATTGTAATGTAAATTCTTTTCTTTAGTAATTCAAGTTTGAGTAGTTTCAAAGTTTCAATTATAGTTTTTGTTCTTATTCATTATGCTTATAAGTTAATATGCTAGTTTGAATGATTGATCACCATTAAGGCTTGCATGTTAGCTATCTTAGTTTGAATTAAGAGTAGACACCATGCTTTAATTCGAATTGAACTATGAATAGGAAGAGTATGTATGGACATTCGACAACAGGGATTAAATACATGCTTGGTTGTTTAAAATGTTCTTCTATGCTTAATGGGTTCCTAATGCTTAATTTAGGTTAGACAACAAATGATCAAGTTAGGGAATTAGGAACACAAGGTTAGGACCAGACACAATGGCTTAATCATACTTTAGCTAGAATCAATCCGTTAATTTAAATTGAACTTGGGAACTTATTCGCTTGAGTTAATTTCTTTTCCTTCCTTCTTATCTTATTCATTTCCTTTCTTTTTTCATTTCTGTTTTGTACAGGGAATTGAATTAAATCAATCTATCATCAATCCTCGTGGGATCGACCTCGCACTTACATATGCTAAACTACCAACGGCTCGTGCACTTGCGAGTATCACAAGTTGAGGATGCAGCTGAATCTATTTTGGTGCAACTGAATCCACACAACAATAATCAGGCCCCCTATTTGTTGTAGTGCGACTTTATTTATTTATTTATTTTGTGATCAATATCTAGTGCTATTGAATAACTTGAGCGAGCAGAGAAAATTGCCTCCGCATCTGTACAATTGACTGACTTGATCAATTTATTTGATTTTTCTATGAGGATTTGTACGACTTTTATAGAACGAAAGAGTAAAAAACTCCATATTAAAATGTAGAAAATGAAATCATCAGGCATTTTTTGTTTTTTAAAAGTCAAACGGTAGGGACAGTGGTGGTGACAATTACTTGAAATATATTTTTCTTTAGGGTGACAATTACTTAAAACAAAATTCCTAAATTTTGTACTCTTCTATGTACGCTATCTTGATTCTATGAATGAACACCATTTCTGAAAAAACAAACGAAAAACAAAAAATAAAACAAACAAACAAACAAACTATCTACTCAACAAGGATTCTAAAAGAAAATAAAATGAAATGTAATTTATTAAAAACACACACTAAGAAAATTTGAACAGTAATTTATCATTACAAAATTTAGAGTCAAAGTACAAAAATAAGAGACAGTTTGGCATTGTTATGCTGTGAAAATAATCGCCGTCAGATTTGTTGTGAGACAAAGCAATTTGGCATTTGGTAACCGTTTTGTTAAAAGTGATGTTCGTCCAATAATCAGTTTGAGTGTTTGGTAAATTTTCTGTCATTGTGCTAAGCTGTGTATAATGACTAAAAGGGCATTATGTTGAAATGGCTTTTCGGTTCAAGTGTTTGGTAAAAGAAAAAACACTTCACTTTCACTTATATATTTAATTATAAAATAAATAAGGGTTAACATCAAGCTTTAAAATGTAAAATTCCCCTTTTATCTCATACTAATAGTCTGTTATAATTTGGCCAATTTGGTCATTGTGTTTGTATATGTTAGTCAATGTGGTCCATTCCCTTCAAAATATAAAATATTTAAAATTAATTAAAAAAAACTGTAATTGATTATAAATTTTTTAATTCAATCTGAAAATGGAATTATTATTATTTTTTCAAACTTCACCTTCCCCAATTTGGCACACACATCTCAACCACCTCCCAAACCCTTCCATCCTCACCACCACCACTATAACCCCAAACCCATAGCCACCCTCACCACCATTCCAACCCAACTCTCAGACCAACAAAAAAAAAACCACAACAACTTTCTCTCTCTCTCTCTCTCTCTCTCTCTCTCTCTCTCTCTCTCTCTCTCTCGGCTTCCCTGAACATTCCAAGAAGAAGGCAAAGACTTGACCTTTCCAAGCTGCAAGTTCCTCAGTGAAGCCACCATTTCGTTGACGGAGTTCGAACCCAGAGACCGACTCAGCAACCGGGTCATCAGAGAAACCGGCGGGGATATTTCCGGCGACTCCTCTGGCGTGGATGACAGAAAAGGCAGCGTCTTCCAGCACGAGAAAGGGAGAGAGAGAGAGAGAGAGAGAGAGAGAGAGAGAGAGAGAGAGAGAGAGAGAGAGAGAGAGAGAGAGTTGTTGTGGTTTTTTTTTTTGGGTCTGAGAGTTGGGTTGGAATGGTGGTGAGGGTGGCTATGGGTTTGGGGTTGGAGTGGTGGTGGTGAGGATGGCTGGGTTTGGGAGGTGGTTGAGATGTGTGCGCCAAATTGGGGAAGGTGAAATTTGAAAAAAAAAATAATTTCCATTTTCAGATTGAATTAAAAATTTTATAATCAATTACAGTTTTTTTTAATTAATTTTAAATATTTTATATTTTATATTTTTAAAGGAATGGACCACATTGACTAACATATACAAACACAAGGACCAAATTGGCCAAATTAATAACACAGGGACTAAATTGGCCTATGAGATAAAACACAGGGACCATTTTAACATTTAAGCCTAACATCAAAAGACTCCCTAAAGGTTTAGGGTCATTCTCAATATGAGACCTTGAGTTTTAATTTCATCAATTTACACCTAATGGTTTTCAAATCTGACCAATTTAAGCCTTTTGTTAAGTTGACTATTTGGTTAGAAACGTTAACTGATGACATGTCCACTGTGGCACCCACCAATTCTTTAAAAAATTAATAAATCAATTATATAATATAATAAAATAACATTTTAAAAAAAGCAATGGCAAACAGGCACTAGGAGATATCAAAGGGTAGCAATGATAGTGAGAAAAGGAAAATTAGAAAAATACAAAAAAAGAAATGCATGGGCACTTCAAATTTTGGTTAGAAAACTATGATTATATTAATAATACAATAGCCTAAAATAAAATTTGAGAGGGGGCACATGCCCACCCTGGGCCTTAGCTCCCTTCTTTATTAGGTAGAGAGATTGCATTCATAAATTACGCCACGAGAGAAATACAGATACAATAGCCATAACGACCACTACAACTACCCAGAAATGGATTACAAACAACACAGAGGGATCCATCGACAATATCAAACTCATACAGTATGTTAATGTATGCATTTATGAGTTTGTTTCTTTTGGCTTCCCTTGACAACTTTGTAATATGATTGTTAATGTGTTTATCAAGCTCATGGTTAGTTTAAGAATAGCTTCTCTAGGTGCTCTTAACTAACTTCTATCCTATGGAGGCTCAAGCAAATTGACAAAGGTAATATGTGCATTGCATATCATTGCATTAAATTGTTCTCATAAAGTGATGACTAATCACCTGTTTCTCATATCACTACTACAAAAATTGAAATAGACGACGGGAAAACACCGTCGTCTTTTTCTTTTTCAAACTGTCGTTAAATCGACAGTCATCTTTTTGAATGTCAAACTACGATGGTAATTAACCGTCGTCTTTACATTAATAGACGACGGTTATTTCATAAAAACCGTCGTCTATTACATTAATAGACGACGCTTATTTCAGAAAAACCGTCGTCTATTACATTAATAGATGACGGTTTTTTCTGAAATAGACAACGGTTTTACATTTTAGTTTTTTTTTTTCTTGTTTCCTATGGTATCAGAAATATATACTCAAATATGTTATTACCCACGGAATACATATATATACTAAAAAATTGTTTCTTTCATAAATAGAATATCAAGAGTACAATAGAACCAAATAAAATCTAAAAAATGAAAGTACTCTAGAGCCGCTAGCTGCAAGCTGCAAGCCTAATTACAATAATACACCAAAATTCCTATACCTAATTATCCTTCAAGTCCAGTTCTCCATATGTATATAGAGCTATACATTCATCATCACCACTTTTCCTATGCATTTCTTCAACTTTTACTATTAGGAGTAGCTTCGTTAGATCCACTTCCATGGCCTAGGAATCTGCTCAACAAGCCAAAATAATGTAATAGTGAGATATTAGAACCTTTAGAAAAAATAATAAACAGGAGCATACCCATGTAAACATAACCTTGGTTTAATTACAGTTTATTTCATTTCCATTCTGAGTTTGCAAACATGGATCAGACAATTTCAAGCAAGCAAGAACCATATAACAAGCTTTGGCAAAAAAAGAAACATATAACAAGCAAAACATAGAGCACACTGGAGTATGATAATTACCCATCGGGCTAGTTTTGCAGGATCAACAAGTTGAGCATGATCACCTGCAAATCATAATAAAATAAAAAAGAAAGCAGAAATGTTTTACGGACAACAGAAAGTAATGTTGAAAAGATATTACCACCTGAAGATTGGACTCCATGATTGGTTAATCACATCTAAGTAGACAGAACCAGATCTGCAATTACTCTATGATTGGTTAATTACATCTAAGTAGACAGAACCAGATCTGCAATTACTCGGGAAAGACAAATTAGTCAGGTCATAGAAAATTAAAAACCAATAACCAATTACTCAAGTTCCAGCTGCTTACTACAAAAATAAGAAAGAAAGTACGTTATCAATTCCACAAACTTATTCAAAGCATTTGATAATCAGCAGTATATCACACCATTCCAAGTAAACTTAATACTTGTGCCTTTATTTGACCCAATTTGCTGGATACTAGTAACAATTAGAACTCAAAATATCCTAGAGCAGATAATTCTACTCGGATGTAATGAGAGGTGATTTTGCTTTTTAAATTGCAGAATACTCACAGCTCATCAACATTTGGGTGGAAAATCTTGTTCATGAAGCTCAACTCGGATTTTCCAAACCCCGCCTTCATAAAGACCTGCAACCACTGCATCACATAGAATATATTATACCAAAACGTCTTTTAAACAATGTCTAAACGAAAGCCAATAGGCATTAGAGCCTCTGCCACTAAAAGACTAGCGGAGAAAAAAGAAACATTCGTTTCCAAAACGCATTCATCTAAGAGCAAACTCAATTAACGTCTACCAAAAGACAAGGAAAGATGAAAAACTTTCCATTTATTGTCTCCACATTATAGTCACTCATCATCCTTAAGAACATTGAAAGAGACATTAAACATAGCTTTATATTGTACAAGAGAGGAAGGCAGCAACATGATTTAAAGTACTTGTACCAACAAGACTACTTTGGTATACCAAACTGGAGGAATCTAGTCTTAAGAAACATAAGACCCAGATTACAAAGGTTGGAGATAATACAGTAACCAACAACTTACAACTTAATGACATCCATTTCTATCCTCTTGCTCGGAGACGACCGACATTTTAACTTGATAAATTAAATTCCCAAACCTTTCATAAATATATCAATATATAATCAACTTTTCAAGGAAATAAATATCAGAGAAATCAAATCTATTAAACCATAGATTGGTTATACAAATAAGGTATCACTACAAGAAAACTGAGTATTTACGGCGCACTATTTACGGCGTGCATTTGTTGTGCGCCGTAAAAGGTTAGTTTTTACGGCGTGCCTTCAAGGCACGCCATAAATGAATCTTTGCCTTTGCTTATTACGGCGTGCTTCAGATGCACGCCATGCTTTTTGGTTAATAACGGCGTGCTAGTCACGCGGGCTGTAAAAAGGGTGTGCTTATACTGTAGACTATATTAACATTAACGACGTACTTTGTTTGCACGCCGTGAAATCCACTTTCCCCCCAATCTTTTTTTTGCAGTGCCACTCTTTCTTTTCACCAAATTTAAGTTTGGTGCGTGTTATTCCTTCCAATCCCTCATATACTCCCCTCTCATCTTTTCTCAGACTTCGTCTCTCTCTTTCTCTCTCTCTCACCCCAAATCCCACAGCAACCATCTCTCTGTTCTGACTTTCTTTTCATTTGATTTTCATCTCTTAAACTCTTTTGATTCTTAACCTCCTCTATCAAAACAATCTCTCCTATCCCTTTCCATTAAACGCTCTCTCTCAGTCTCTCAATTTCTGACTCTCTGAAAACAAAAAAACGCAATGTGCAATATGTGCAATCTTTATTCTCTCACCTTTTCTTCGGCTTCCAAAGCCTCAGAGACCATCGAGCCCAACCTTAACCCTAGATTTGGTCATACAGATTTTATCCTATACCTGTATCAGCCTCTTTGAACCCTAACAATCTCACGCATGCTCTCTCTCTCTCTCTCTCTCTCTCTCTCTCTCTCTCTCTCTCTCTCGTCATCTTCCTCTACTTTCAAGCTCATGCCATGGAATTCTGTGCCTTCCAATGACGGAACAAATTGATTTGAGGTTGGGCAAAAGTAGTTTTTTTTCCTTCATATTGTCATGTTTGATTTGGGTTGTAAGTTATTTGGTTTTGATTTGGTTGTAATTGTAGGTTTTATGTTCCTTTGAACCATAAATCAGAGAGGGCTCAGACCTTAGACGAAAATTTGACAGGCACCATCTGACCTCTGCGGCCATCGTTGGTCACGACGGTAGTATGGACCTAGAGCACCACCTTCCCTAAGGTTTCTTCCTTCTCCAACTTTCCCTCTAAAATTATTTTTGTTTAATTTCATTATTAGATCTGTGCAAACTGGGCTCTGTTTGTTTCCTGGGGAAAAAAATTAACGGCAAAGTGAAGTTATTGGATTGCAAATGTAGTAACTTGTAAAACTAATGAATATTAATTTAACCACTTGAGTTCAGATTCTGCTAGGATTCCTTTTTTTTTTTTTTTTTAATTTCAAACTAATTGACTGGTATGGTTTGTGATTAATATTTTCGAATGATCTGTGCTCTACATGTTGAAATTTTGGTATTTGATATTTGTTTGGTTGTTGAGTAGATGTTTTCTGTTTTACTAACAATGATGATAGGAGGAAGTCAGGTGTGGTTTTGCATCGCAAGCACATTTTATTTTCTTCATTTTCGTTTAAGCTGTGGCAGTGTCTAGTGGTGAGTGATGGAGGAGAGTGAGATTGATTTGCTTGTTTATGTGCAGTTTAAGCTGTGGCAGTGTGAGTGTTGATTAAAGTTTTTGTCAAACAGCATAGGAGATGACTATCTGCCTGGTTTCTTTTATGTATTCATTATGCTTTCTCAATTTGCTTCAATTACGGTCATATAAGTTGGTGTGACAGTGAGTATACTGGTGTGAAGCATATTTTGTTATACCATGATATTACTTCATTTGTTTCCTATTGTCCTTAGGTGTGAGAAGTAAACAAACTTAGATACCACCATGCACTTTGATCCTTAGAATTCACTTTTATTCTTCTATTTAATTTTTTTTCCTAGTTACTGATTGTGCTTCCCTTTTTTCTCTATTTGTTTTTTCAGAGGACAAGCATTGTGTACGACTGCTGCTGTTCTTGATGGAAAGCGCTTGGCATCTTAGAAATCTGGAAAGAGCTTGTCAACTAGGGCATTTTTGCATAGGTTATATGTGGTAGAGATTGATTTTTGTTATATCTCAGAAATTTGATGTTATGTTTTATAAAATATGATTGTAATTCAAAATTTCGTTATATTTTAGGTGGAAATACTTCAAAAGCAAAAGCAATAGTTGTTTTGGGTGACTAGGTGAGTATGGTGGTGATTATGGATGAAGCTCACTCAGTACCAACGGTGGTGAGTTCACTGATTAAGTCATCTGTGATATTGAATGTTATACTGATATGTGATTGAATGAGATATTGGGCTTGCTCTGTTTTGGTTTCTGTCTCCATTATGTTTTGGTTGTTGTCTCCAATATTTTTTTTTTTTTTGGGTTTCGCTTTCGGTTTTGCAGGCAGGATGTTTTTGCATAGGGTGTTAGAGATTAAATTTTGTTGTTATCTTCATGACTGAACGGATTCGGGGATGTGAACTAATTATATATTTCTTGTATACTCTTTTACAGGTCAATGAAAACAGTATATATGCTCTTTTACAGGTCCTATCTTGGGGTCCAATAGCAATGACACTCATCCATGTTGCAGCTAAAGCCCTTCATACCTCTATGGCATGTGTTCTTATTAGTAATCTTGGAGAATCAATTACAGAACCAGCACGTGATTCTCTTGTTGCAGAGTATAAGTGACGTCTACTGCTTGCAGGATGTGTGTGAGTATTGTTTTTTAGCTTGCTAGGAGGGTGTTTTTGCATAGGTTATATGTGGTAAGAGTGATTTTTATAGTTTGAATGGGTTGGATGCTAAGTGTTGCACTTTTTATACTCAAAAAGAGTTTGTATTTGGAATTATTATGATTGGGTATAGTTCTTAATAAAATGTCTTTTATTTTTAAAGCTCGGTTACTGTAATTCTCTCTTTTTTAAAAATCATTTGTCCAGGGTATAACTAGACAATATAAATATAATGTTATGAAACATGAGCAAGCAGGAAATTGATTAATATTTTTTTTAAAAAAAACATTTAAGTCAATCACGGCGTGCAATGAAGGCTGTAAATTGTAATAAAAATGGTCTTTCATGGCGTGCATAGTAAGCCGCAAAAGGTATTTTACGGCGCATAATATACGCCGTAAATGAAACAGGTGGGCCTTTCGTGGCACACGATGTGCGCCTTAAATACCCTTTTATGGCGTGCATTGAAAGGTCTTTTAAGGCGTGCAATAAACACCGTAAATGAAATGGACTTTTTACGGCTCGGCCTTTCGTGGCACACGGGTGTGCGCCGTAAATACCATTTTACGGCGCGCATTGCACGCCGTAAATACCCGTTTTTCTAGTAGTGTATGGAGGTCGAAATTGAAACAGACTAATATTGAAGGCACTCATATTTGACAGTTAGACCTAGCCTTTTTCTTCTATTGCAGTCACAATTCAAATTTAACCCCAATTTCTGGAAAACGGAGTATGATGAACATCTATAGAAATAATAGATAAATAAATAAGAGAGAAACTAAGCTAATGTATGTGAAAAATATTAGATTGGAAGCAATAAAGAAATACTAAAAACAAACGCAGAGACCTTCAAAAATATTAGTTTTGCATAATCCTTCCAACTCTAGGCAGCAACTAATTCGATGTCGTCTCTGTACAGACCAACTCTGGCCACTAAGCCACCAATCCTTTCAAATCCTCACCACACAACATCAAATCAAGACCATTTGACCCAAAACAAATTTCCACAGCCCAAATAAATCGAAACCCTAACTCTAGAATGCCTTTTTCTCTATATGGAATTGGGAATCAGAGAAAATGAGAGAGAGTTGGGGGGGTGTTGGTGTGGTTGGTGGGGAGACTAACCTTGAAGATGTTCAACGAAACCTGCGACAGAACTCTAAGACACGAATTTGGAGTAAATATTGCACATAAATAATGCTATGAAGTTGATGAACAATAATGTTGGCTCCATCAAATAATGCATTCAAAGCCAACAAACAGCACAAATTCAATGTTAATACCAGTCCCTGAGATCCTTCTCCCATCAAATTCGCAGCATCGAAATTATTTGTTGCATCATCAATTTCTTCCAATGTAAAGACACGATGTGGTGGAAGCCCAAGTGTTGGTAACCTCATCATCTGGGGCACATGCCTTGAAAAATCCAAATCAATATAATCAGCTTCAATGCTTCACGAACTAAAAACCATAAAGTTTTTTTTTCTTTTTTTAGTCATTAAAATCAGAAAATTTCAAAGGAATTAAGGAAAAAAAGAGGGGGACTTGCATCGATGTTCGGCTTTGGGGAGCTTCGAACGGAAATTTTCTCAACCATGGATCTGTCAATTTTATCTTCTCTATTCCTCTGCCCTGCCCTGCCTTTTTGATAATGACCAAAATCAGCAACCCAATGACTGCCGCCTCACACATAACACAAAGAGAATACATACATATATATATATATATATAGAGAGAGAGAGAGAGAGAGAGAGAGAGAGAGAGAGAGTTTGGCTACCCATGAGAATCTCGGAGTCTGAGAGCCATGGGAACCGAAGGATTCAAAATATCCTCGCTGCAAACAAAAAATCATGAAAATCTGCATTGGATTTTTAGACAACAAATCAGAAGAAGCCTAAGCTAACACCTAGAAAAGTAGCTTCGTACCTTTTTGGCCCATGAGGAAGATCTAATCTAAAGCTTATGAAATGGAAGATGGGAATCCAGATGGGGGCTTAAAAATGGTCGCGATGAAGAAGGCTAGCTTCCATGGGCAGCACGAGGGAGATGGCGAACGCGGCAAGCTGGGTGACCTAAACGGCGTGTAAACTTTAATAGGTTTATATGCTCAAAACACCAAAACATACCTTGATCAGACATGGTGATAATTACTGTAGCAAGGAATTGGATTTCTTGCTTTGGAAGAAATTAAAAATCTGCAGTAGGTTCTTGGCTGGTTCTTGGACAGATTTGAAACTGGAAATCTGCAGTAGGTTCTTGGCTGGCTCTTGGACAGATTCGCAGTATCGCAGTAGGGCAGTTTTCTCTATGCTATCAGGCTCTTGAATCTCTTCTTGATGGGGTAGAATAATATGAGAGTAAGTCAGCCGATAGCATAGGGACCTCCCTTTTATAGGCATAGTTTAAGTATCCTCCTCATCATGGATTACTTAAACTCCCTTAGCCAAAAGGATTAGGTATCTCAATCCATTAAATATAGGAAATCTTAAGCACTTGTATTTATCTGAAAAGTCATATATATATATATATATCAAGCCTTAAAATAAATCGATCAATGTAATCCTAATTTACATTGGACTAGTTATCCTTAAGTGATTAGGATACCATCTTTAGAGTTTGCTTTAGAATGCAAAACTTACATTCTCCCACTTGGTCAAATAATCACTAAAGAACAATGTCAATTATTGTAAGGCCTATGTGGAATACAGTTCGATTTTGTTTCCTCATCAAGCCACTTGTCAACAGTGAAAATGATAATGAGTTATCAAGACTGAGCAAAGAAAATTCCATGAAGTCTTTACAACTACAATTATCAAATCCAATGTCACATAGGGCTACCATCAAGACTGAAATGATAGAACAATCACAGCTAACCAAAATGACATAACTGCTATGATCATTCTCTTAGTCCAACTTATAGGATTGTTCAAGATCCTTTCTTTTACTCTAGGTAAAAGACATCACTGTTATGAATGCAATACTTTAACAGTTAACCTTAAGCTAGCATTAAACAATTCACTGTAAATTACATTCAACCAACAAAACAGTTTATGCAAAACACATTGTTCAAACAAAGTAAGCAAAACAATACTAAAATCAATACTTTCAACTCTTTAAATGCGTTTTTGGAAGGCTAAACGACCTCGGATGGCTAAAAACCATCATATGACAGTGCAAAGCACTGATTTTGATTCCTGGCTTCATTCCCTTTTCAAAAAGGTATCATGCATCTCAATCGGAGCTCGGACGACAAAAATGCAAATTCCCGCTACGTCCCTTTTCTCCCTTTGCTCCCACTGTTTTTATGCATCAAAACCAGATAACAGTCCCATACTAGTTACATGCCTCTTGAAAACATTATTTGGTAGCCCTTTATTGAATGGATCTGCTAGATTAAACTCTGTATTAATATGATCCATGGCAATGATTCCTTCACTAATCTTTTCTTTCACTTATAAGAACTTTAGCGATAGAGGCTTCCCTCCAATTGACCTTTTGTTCCCTTTTGCAAACAATATAGCTGACTTATTATCATTCCAAATCTGAATAGACTTCTCAATTGTTCCCAAAACTTTTAGACAAATTGCTTCATAACAAGCTATGAACTCTGCCTGCATAGTTGAGGTAGTCACAGTCGGTTGCTTAACACTTTTCCAAGAAACCGCAGCTCCTCCAAAAAGAAAAACAAAACCAGAAGTAGACTTTAAGTCATCTACACACCCTGCAAAGTCAGCATCTGCATGGCCAACCAATTCTAAGCTCTCATTTCTTTTGTAAACTATCTTAAAATCCTTTGTCCTCTGCAAGTATCTCATGATTTTCTTCCATGCTACCCAATGAGCCTGTCCTGGATTTGATTGAAACCTCCCTAACACACTTAAAGGAAAAGCTAGATCAGGCCTTGTGCAAACTTGAGCATACATAAGGCTGCCAACCAACGAAGCATAAGGCTTATCTGCCATCTCTAACTTCTCTTGATCTGTCTTTGGCTCTTGTTCACGACTGAATTTATCACCTTTGTTAATAGGCACATCACCCCTTGCACAGTCCATCATATTGAACCTTTTGAGTATTTTCTCAATGTACCCCTTTTGTGAGAGTCCTAACAAGCCTCTTTTCCTATCTCGACTAATTTCTATTCCAAGAACATAAGAAGCCTCTCCCAAATCAGTCATTTCAAAATGTTTAGATAGGAAGACCTTGACATTATGCAACATCGTGAGATTAGTGCTTGCTAGGAGAATGTCATCCACATAGAGTACAAGTAGAACATAGTGCCTCCCACTGATCTTGACGTATATGCATGAATCTATGACATTTTATGTGAAACCATATGTCTTAATAACTTCATCAAATCTTATGTACCACTGTCTTGAAGCTTGTTTTAAACCATATAGCGATTTGTTCAATTTGCATACCATGTTTTCCTGTCCCCTTTGAACAAACCCCTCAGGCTGCTGCATGTAAATTTCTTCCTTCAAATGTCCATTTAGGAATGCAGTTTTGACGTCCATCTGATAAAGATGTAGGTCAAATGTGCAACCAACGCCATAATTACTCTGAATGAGTCTTTAGTGGACACTGGTGAGAAGGTTTCTGTATAATCAATGCCCTCTTGTTGTGTGTACCCCTTTGCAACCAGCCTTGCTTTGTACCTATCAATTGCCCCTTTCGAGTCCCTTTTAGTCTTATAAACCCATTTGCAGCCTATAGGTTTACATCCTTGAGGTAAAACTTTTAATTCCCAAACACCATTCTTTCTCATTGACTCTAACTCAGATTTCATTGCAGCCAACCACCTTTCATTCTCTTCACCCATTATAGCTTGCTTGAAATTCTCAGGATCATCCTTCCCAAGCATGTCATGTTCAGATTCTTGTAGATATACATAGAAATCCGGCAATGCAGATCTTCTTGCTCTTTTTGACCTTCTCAACTCCATATCCTGCATATTTTGGTCTGTGCCTTGAACATCAATATCATTTTGTACAGGCAGATTCAAAATTTCTGCTTGAACTGTGTCTGGAATGTCGTTATTGTCTTGCACAGGTGGATTCATAATTTGTGCTTCAACTGTGTCCTATGCCTGATCCGTGTCTTCTTCCATATTGTCAAGGTTTTCACAGTTTCTCTCAATTGCGGGTATTATAACAACGCCTTTACTTGTCTCAGATCCAGCATTGTTGTCGATCTCCATTGATTCTTCATCAAAATCCAAAACTCTATCCACTATTTCATCAGATTCGTTTTCCATGAAAACAGCTCTTTGAGTTTCAACAAATCTTGTAGTGTTCTTTGGACAGTAGAACCTATACCCTTTGGATCCTTCAGGATAGCCGATAAAAAAACAGCTCACAGTTCTTAAGTCTAGTTTCTTTTCCACAGGGTTGTAGAGTTTAGCCTCTGCTTTGCAACCCCAAACCTTTAAGTGGTTTAAATTTGGTTTCCTTTTATTCCAGATTTCGAAAGGGATTTTGTCAACGCTTTTTGTTGGAACTCTATTCAAGATATAATTTGCAGTCTTCAAGGCTTCTCCCCACAGGAAAATAGGAAGATTGGTACAGCACATCATGCTTCTTACCATGTCTTTTAAAGTCCTATTCCTTTTCTCAGAAACTCCATTCTGCTGAGGTGTACCTAGATTGGTATACTGAGCTATTATACCTTCTTCCTGGAGATATCTCGCAAAGGGACCTGGATTTCTTCCAGCTTCATCAAATTTTCCATAATATTCTCCACCTCGGTCTAACCTTACCACTTTAATCTTAAGTTCCAACTGTTTTTCCACCTCAGCTTTATAGATTTTGAACATATCTAAGGCTTCTGATTTTTCTTTTATTAAATAGATATGTCCATATCTCAAGTGATCCTCTGTGAAGGTGATAAAATACTTGTATCCTTCATGTGTTGGATTTGGAAAAGGACCACAAATATCGGTGTGAATTAATTCCAACAAGTTTTCACTTCTTACTGCTCCTTTCTTCCTTAAGGTGGTTAGTTTTCCTTTTATGCATTCAACACAGTTTTCATCTAACTCATTAAAATCAAGTGGTGCTAACACAGATTCTTTGCATAGGGTGTTCAGTCTTTCTTTTGAAATATGCCCGAGTCTTTTGTGCCAAATTTTTGCAGAAGTTTGATTCTTACGGTTTGTGCTTGTAATGTTCTTAACCATTTGAGGAGCCTTGCAATTTAACTGAAACATATTGCCAACGAGAATTCCATTTCCAACTAACTCTTTATTATTGAAAATTGAAATACCAAATTCATCAAAACTCAAAGTGAGCTTTGATTTTACAAGCCTAGCAACTGAAATAAGGTTCCTTGTCATAGAAGGAACATATACTACATCTACCAAATCCAAAACAAAACCAGAATTTAATTGAATCCTAACTGCTCCAATGAACTCCACGTGTACTTTGACTCCATTCCCTACGAACACCTTCACCTCATCCTTGTTTGGAGGCCTCTTGGTTATGAACCCCTGCAAAGAATTAGCAACATGTATTGAAGCACCACTGTCTAACCACCAAGTATCAGTTGAAACATCAATCAAATTTGATTCAAAACAGACCAAAACGTTTTCAATCTTACCTTCCTTTTTGCCTTTGTTTTTCTGCTTTTCTAACCACCTCTGGTACCTTGTGCAGTTCCTTTTCATGTGTCCAAATTTCCTACAGAAATAGCATTTTAATCCAGTTGGCTTTCCCTCTTTCATCTTGGTATTTTCCTTACCTTTCTTTTCTGCAAAATTTCCCTTCTTTTCTTTGGATTGTTTGACACGATAATCTTGTACCATATTCACAGTCTTTTGACCCCTTTCCATGATGATATTATTTTCTTCTTGAACACTTATTGTTATGAGATCATTCAATGTCCAGCTTTCCTTTTGAGCCACATAAGAACTCTTGAGAGTTTTGAATTCTTTTGGCAGTGAATTCAATGCGAAATGCACCATCATATCATCATCTATAGTCATGTTTAATCCCTTTAGCTTGTTCGCAATGTCTGCCATGTTCATTATGTGAGCTCTTACACAACCTCGGCCATCATACTTCATCTCAGTCAATTTGTTCAGCAAGACACCTTTCTCTCCTTTCTCAGATTCTTTAAATTTCTGACCAATTGAAACAAGAAAATCTTTGGCACAATCTGACCTTGGAATACTTCCTCTTAAAGAAGGTGTCATGGTTTTCAGCATAATCAGTGTAGCCATCCTATTGGCTTTTTCCCATCTTTCATATTTCCTTTTGACATTTGCAGTTGCATCTGCAGCAGGTTCCTTAAGTGCATCCCATTTTAGAGCTATATCATAGCCCATTAGCCCTAGTGAGATTTCCAGCTTTTCTTTCCACTTTAGATAGTTTGAACCGGTCAAGATTTCGATGGAGTTGTAGCTTGTAGTATTGACTGTAATTTCAAGAAAAAAATAAATACAAATCCCCAATAACTTTAATTAAACATTATTGATTTGCATCTGTAGATCACAAATCAAACATGTTCCATGGTCTTAGAACAACAAATCTGTAGAAGCAGTCTTGAAACAACGAATGATTCCACATCTGTGGATGGAGAAACATTCATCGTTTGCTCATACAATCTGTTTTTCTAATCCGTTCCATTATAATCAATCCTTCTTGCACAATTCACATATGTGGACAGAGATTTGTACAAGAGAGATTGAATATAATGCAATCTTAATCAGGAACTTTGAATGAAGAATTTCTTGTATCGATTTAGTTGCTGTGGCTCACTTAATCGATTCAAGATCCTCCCCAAACTTTGATCAATATCAGTCTTTCAAGCATGATTTAAGCAGAGAACTTTATGCTTAACTCATACCTTAGCAATTAAGATATGCAATCAAAACTTACATGCTTATAATGACAATATAAAACATATTCTTTTTAATGCTAATTTTATCTTGTAATTAGGTCAAGAACATATAACCTAAGCTATGATACCAAATGTAAACTTTAATAGGTTTATATGCTCAAAACACCAAAACATACCTTGATCAGACATGGTGATAATTACTGTAGCAAGGAATTGGATTTCTTGCTTTGGAAGAAACTGAAAATCTGCAGTAGGTTCTTGGTTGGTTCTTGGACAGATTTGAAACTGGAAATCTGCAGTAGGTTCTTGGCTGGTTCTTGGACAGATTCGCAGTATCGCAGTAGGGCAGTTTCCTCTATGCTATTCGGCTCTTGAATCTCTTCTTGATGGGGTAGAATAATATGAGAGTAAGTCAGCTGATAGCATAGGGACCTCCCCTTTATAGGCATAGTTTAAGTATCCTCCTCATCATGGATTACTTAAACTCCCTTAGCCAAAAGGATTAGGTATCTCAATCCATTAAATATAGGAAATCTTAAGCACTTGTATTTATCTGAAAAGTCATATATATATATATATCAAGCCTTAAAATAAATCGATCCATGTAATCCTAATTGACATTGGACTAGTTATCCTTAAGTGATTAGGGACCATCTTTAGAGTTTGCTTTAGAATGCAAAACTTACACGGCGCGACGGAGATGGTGACCAAGGCAAGTTCGGTGGACGGCGCGAGGGAGATTTGCTTCATAGATGTGAGAAAGGGTTTTCTGAAAGGTCGTGATATAGTACAGTGTTTGAGAGAGCATGGGGTCTCTGAAAAGCTCCGTGCTCGCGAACTTAAAAGTTCAATTTTGTTTAGCGCCTCCTAAAAACACGACGGTTCTAATAGGCTGTCGTCGTAATTTTAAAAATTAACCCAACGCATTAGTGTATTAGGTACCTTATCACGACTGTATTATAACACTCGTCGTCTTTTCAAAAACCACGACAGTTTTTATATAAACGGTCGTCTATTGGGTGTCGTAGTTTAACATAATTGTAGTAGTGTATGCCATATCATCCTTGCTCTGTAGAATTTCCAGTTGGTTAACCAACTTTTTGTCCTATTCTCTTTTCTCTCTCTGCTGCCATGTGTCATTCTGACCTAAGGGATTTTTGTCTGTAAAGGCTAGTGTTTTCCTCTTTTGGCAGCTGTCTCTTTTGTGTGGAAGTCTGTAAAGGCTAGTGGTTTACTATCTTTCTCCTCTTCTTCCTCAAGAGAGAACCAAATATTTCATCTATGAGTTTTTCCCATTGATTTCTTTTTGAAAAACTGCATTTGAAATACGAATCTGCATCAGGCTTCATAAAGCACTCTATCATTTATATCTAGGTCAGATTCAAGATTGATTTCTTCAAGAGTATGGTTTCTTGAAGAAATTGGTCATTCTCCTTTGAATCCAAATTTTGGTTTCGGTTTGTGCTGGAGCTTGCAAGCTAGTGCCATGGAATGAACGAGTTGGAGAAGGAGCTGCCATTGCTATGAAGAACTGAGCTTCAAGTTTTGCTAAGTTGGAGAAGAAGATTGCACGAAGGAAAGTATAGCTCATCCTCCTAAATAGATCTAGGTGTTTTTTGAGCTTGGTTGTGTTTCCTTTGCAAGAATCTTTTTCTACTTAGTGGATTGCCTGGTCGGTTGATGACTCCCAGTTTTTCCCAATGGTGGGTTTCTGGGTGAACAAATTTTGTTTTACATATCTGTAATTTTTCTGGGTTTGTGTTCTTGGTGATTGACTAGTCATCTTTATCTGTTGTTTGGTATATACTTGATTATAATGATTTCACACACTTTCACCATAGTTGTTGCTAGCACAGGGGATGCCTAGATTGACGGGTCCTTTTGAGTGCCTAGGTTTTCACTAGTAATCTTCTAGGGTTGCAGGTACTTCGTGGCATACTCTGTGTCCACTTTTGATTTTGGTTGTTCATGACTAGCTGTTGACTAGTCATAAGTGTCTTTGATCAAGTTCTAAAGTGTGTGAAGGTTGTTGTGTCTTGGTTGTGTTGTAAAATTTACCCCTCATCACCTAAGTACCAATTTCACAGTATTCCTCATGAAATTACCTGTAGGATGACTAATAATGCCTAGAGGGGGGGTGAATAGGCCAATTTAAAATTGTAATAAATAAATAAAAATGGGGCTAACATCATTTTACCCCCTTAAGATTTGGGGTCATTCTAGAAATGGCCACACAATTTTAATTTTGTCAATTTGCGCCCTAATGTTTTAAAATTCGATCAATTTACACGTTCCGTTAATTTGACTGCTTGGTCTTCTGTTAAATGATGACATGGCAAATGTGGGGTCCACCTTTTTAGCTTAGGTGTAATAAAATATGTAAAAAAAATAATATTAAAAAAATTCTTTACTTTTTAAGTTAATTAAAATCAATTATTTACAACAAAAAAAAGGAATATTTAAAAACAAACATCAATTCCACCCGCCCCATCCATCTTCCCCAATTTAAAAAAATAACAAAATAACAAATAAATAAATAAACTCCCACTACCCAGAAGTACAATTCCACAATTCGGTCTCTTGCAAAAGGCAACTTCTTTTCAAACTCCAGTTCTTTCCACCACCTAATTAATTGACAATATTAGTTAATGAATTACTAACTTATTGCATGCTAATTCACATAATTAAAAGATAATCTACCTAATAATCTCACTGAGCTCTTGTTTGTGCAAAGACTGAACAAGAGTGAAGTCTGACTTGCCGAGTTTTAATAGAGCTTCATTATGTGAAGCTTCATCCTGGTAAGTTGACATGTACCGACAGGCACATAACCTCTTGAGACCCTTTCGCAGCTGTCTTTCTAAGGCTTGAAATATTTGTTCTGCCAGTTGATACATGGGTTGTTGCCAACTCAAGATGTTTGGTGGTGAAAACAAGAGCTGCTTCTAGTATATCTTCTCCATGCACTCTCAGATGACTTGCTTCATAAAAGCTTAGCATGCCCAGCACATCAGCAATTAAGCTTTCCTTGAAGCCTCCATTTTTAATATCTTTGAACTTGTTGAATATTCCTGCTTGATTAATTGCAGCAAATGGACACATAAGAAATAATTTTGGCCAAATTCAATCTCGTTACATTAATTTCTCTAATAATTTAGCTTACTGCATGAAACATTGTGTCCATGTTGTCTTAGTAGCTGAAAACCAAGAGAAACATTGTATAGATCACCATCATCATCATGGAAATGATTTGTAGCATATATATGTTCCAGTGCTTCTTCTATTTCCTTTTCAAAGTGGTACGCCACACCTAGGCGCTGGATTGCATCGATTAGCTTCATCTGATTTAAATTATCATCTGACTGGTTTTGAACACTTACCTCCTCACTCCTAGTTTCAGTTCTTCAACTTCTTGTTGCTTATGGGCATAAGTTATCTATATCCACAAAATTGAATGAGCAAAATACATGTCAAATTTCTTTTGAAACAAAACAAAGAAACATGCATTTAGTTATTGAAACAATTTGTATGATATATAAGTTACAATGTCTTCTGAATCATAATGCATAAACTTATCCTCCCAAATGCACGGGTGGTAATTTGCTGTCCGTTGAACAATTTGATCAGCCTTATAGTTTTGTGATTGAGCTGTTGAACCAGCTTCCAGAGCCATGATTTGTACTTGTGTAAAAACGTCAGATTTTTTTTCCTCTGCAAGTACGGAAAATATTGTTCATATACTCGTGTATATATAGCGAAGGGTTGGAACTATTGGCTTACAGCACAAATGCAGAATGAGTAACTTCTTTTTGTGGGATATCTTTTGTAATCTCAAGTGACCCTCGACGGACCATTGGCCAGATTTGCAGCATATGTTTATCGTTTGTCCCTTTTCTTCTTCAACATATGCGTGTGGTTGAAGCAAGCTATATATATATATATATATATATTAGCTATGTATATGCAACCATGTTTTGAGTGTGGGAAACATGAATTTTTTTTTTGACAAATGTCACGTATGTTGATTGCTTAGTAGTTCTCACACTGTAATATAACACATGTGTCATATGTAATATATGTTATAGGCAATGAGTTTGGATGGTGTTCCTATAGGCCTCGTTTGGTGTTTCTGAATTGCTGCATTTTACTGTTTTTCATTAAACTAGGCATAGGAGGAAACAGTACATTATTGGCCAGATTTGGAGCCTTTTGCTCTGCAAGTACGGAAATATTGTTCATATAATCATTTATATATAGGAAGGGGATGGAACTTCTTTGAGTGGGATATCTTGTAACGACCCGGTCCTAAATAAATTGGAAATTGTTAATTTATTCATATAAAAGATCATTTTGACAGTAGAATATTTTATTAGGTTTAAAGTTGACTTTTTGACCGGGAAGGAATTTTGGAATTTTGACTGTACCGTTGTGTAAAGCACGGCGAGGTGAGTCTGTAGATACGTAGTGGGCTTGAATCGGAGCTGTGACAAAGAAGTTACGAGCAAAACATCACCAGTGGCACAACCGTAAATATTGTAAAAAGGGTTTGATAAAATCTGATTTCTCTCTCTCTCTCTCTCTCTCTCTCCGCGTCCTCTCTCTATCCTCGCGATGACAGCCCATAGCCGGCCACGATTTGGCCGGCCGTTCTCTCATCCGGCCACCAAAGTTGACGGGGCCGGTACCAAAATGACCGGGCCACCGTCCTCTTCCAACCCCAGCCAAGCCGCGCCGCCTGCCGCCGTGTTTTCGTCGGAAAATCGAAGAGAAATGGTCGATTTTCGCTCGAAATTCTCCGACTTCGTTCTCCGTCGTTCGGCCACCAATTCCGGCAAGTGAGGTATGCTTTCTCACCTATTTTTCATGATCTAGCTGATGGTTGAGTATGATTTCATCAATTTTGAGCTTAGGTAGCTTGATTTTCGAATTGGATTTCGGCCGATTTTGGGATCGCGACTCCGGCCACTTCCGATCACTTTTTGGTGTAGGTCCAAGAACAAAAGTGGTTCCAAATAAGGTGTTATACCTAGGGTAGGACTCTTGAGTCGTGATTTTGAGATTTTACAGCGAAGCGTAATCGCTTTGGACACCCACGCGCTGCCAGCGCGTGGGCACTGTAGAAAAAAGGCATCACGCCCCAACGTAATCTCCTCGTCTCACGAGTACATAGGTGTGCTTGGATTTCAATTTGGATACCGTTTGAGTCTCGAACGGGTTTCGCCTATTCTGCGTTATCCAGGTTCGATAGGTTTGAACCGTTGGATAGTCTTGAATTTAATATATGATAATCTAGACATCCTTAGGATCGTGTAGGATTCAACGGATCATAAAATAGAGTCCCGGATACTCAGGATCTGCCAACCCTAGGGCTAGGTTCACAGTAATCGTCCGATCATGTGATCGTGAGCGATCTGACAGTCCAATCCAGACCAAACTTGCAGGACGTGTATCCGAAACCTGGTGGAACCCATAGAAACTTTCGGGTAGTAAAACAGAGTAGTGTGCCCTGTGGGCCCGTTTGACCAAGTTTGGGTAGTTTGACTCTTGGTTGACCATGAGTCTTCCGAAGTAGTTCTACCTTCCCCGGGAGGATTAAAATGACCTTAGTGACAGGTCTTGATCGTTAGTCGAGTTATGTTGACTATGTGGAATTAGGATATTAATTTATTGTTTTAAACTGGGGGGTTATCGGATGCTGTAATGTGGTTGAGGTTTATGCAATGTTAGAAATTAATATATATATATATATATATTGGGAATAAGGATTGAGAAATTCGTATATAATCATAATAGTAACATTCAATTGGGAATTTGATTTGATTTGACAATGAGCTATATAAAAGGTCAAGTTAATTGTGATTATTATGTCACACGTGGCGTTGGATTTTCCGGCATGTGACACACCCCATACGTGGCATTGAATTTTCTGGTGTATGGGAAGAATATGTGATTATTATGTCACACGTGGCATTGGATTTTGTGGCGTGTGACACACCCCATACGTGGCGTTGCATTTTCCGACGTATGGGAAGAATATGTGATTATTATGTCACACGTGGCGTTGGATTTTCCAGCGTGTGACACAGCCCATACGTGGCGTTGGATTTTCCGGCGTGTGACACACCTCATACATAGCGTTGGATTTTCCGGTGTGTGGGAAGAATGTATGATTATTATGTCACACGTGGTGTAGAAATTTCCAGCGTGTGACACACCCCATACGTGGCCTTGGATTTTCCAGCGTATGGGAAGAATATGTGATTATTAGGTATCACACGTGGCCTTGGAATTTCCGGCGTGTGAGACACGCCCCATACGTGGCGTTGGATTTTCCGGCGTATGGGAAGAATATATGATTATGTTATTAGTTTCTCACACGTGGCGTTGGATTATCCGACGTGTGACAAAAGATCCGTATACTTGGGTATCGTTATTTTACTACACGTGGTGTTGGATCTTCCAGCATGTAGTAAAATAACAGAGAGATGAAATAAAGGATCGTGATACTATATTGAAAAGAACTACGTGTGGCTTGATCCCTCGGTAAGGGTATGTAGGCAGCCTACGGTAGTACCTAGGTGCAGCCGCAGGATAAACTTTACTTATGTTGTTTTATTGAGTGTGGTGCTAACCTTGTCGTTGGTCCTGAATCTCGAATGGAAACGAGGCTTGATTGATTAAATATTTATTATTCAGTTGGACGGAGTGAATGTTGTTAATTTGTGGATGTGATCAAGTTAGGTTTAAAACTCGTTTTGGATTGTTGTATGATTTAGACTGAGGCCTTAAACTACTTGTGATTGTGTTAGGAGGTTAAAACCTCGCAGGTTGGAATTGGGAAAGTTAGATGAGGTAAGTTGCATTTGGCATTCATAATTATTATTTGAGTTTATTATTTGCCTTGCTTAAGGCATTATTTGACTTAAGGGCTTTGCCGGAGGCCGTGTAGGTGATCTGCATGTTGTTATATTGTGCATGTTGCTTGTTGGGTTTTATATTAATTGTGTTTTAACAGGTGGAAATTTGGGGAAAGCTCAATTTACAGGGGAGACTCTGCCGAAAGAGTCTCGTGCCCTTTTTCCTTTTTGAAAAAGGAGGCTATAGTTTTAGTGAGTGGGCCTGGCATTGGAGTGATGTCAGAATTTCCACAAGATTCGTTCTGGGTTTCGAGAAATTCGAGGTTGGTCCTGTCATATCTTTTGTAATCTAAGGACCCCAAACCATTGGCCAGATTTGGAGCATATATTTGAATTATTTGATCAATAGTTTTGAGCGAGGGAAACATGTTGATTGTATATTAAAAAATGTCATTTTGTTCAATTTTTATACATAAAATAAAATTATGGATTCATAGCTGTTTCACTATAAATAGCCAGAATTTGTGACGTGCTTCTAGTGACCAATACATTAGTATGGCCACTAAATAGAATTTGTGACTAGCTTCTAGTGACCATCTAGTTACCACCAACATTTGGACACTAATTCTGTTCAATGACCAAAATTGGTACTTTTTGGGACCAACTTGCTTAGGGCACTAATAAACGTTTTTCTTGTAGTGTACATACATACATGTATTTATATCAATATCATTATTTCAAATTTTGATTACCAAATAATTTCGTAAGATATGGTAATTTCTTATTTGTTGTGAATAAACGAGGTCTATGGTGAATTGAATTCCTGGGCAACCTCTTCTGCCAGACCCAAATGGAATGTAGTGGAAGTAATTGCCTTTATAATCTATGGAACTGTCCAAGAACCTTTATGGCTCGAACTCCTCTGGTTTGTTGTATGACTTGGGATCTCTTCCAATTTTCCATGCATTCACTATAACTTGTGTGTTGGCTTTAATGTCGTAGCCATTTATTTGTGCATCTTGGGTCGATAGCCTGGGCAATAGCAATGGAACTGAAAGGATGTAGGCGGAGAGTCTCCTTGACTTCAAGTAGTGCATTCCAACCAAATCATCCTCTCTAATTATGCCTGTTTTCTTGCCCACTGTAGAGAAAGAGGTTTGAGGTGAGAGAGAGAAGTAACAGGTAATAGGCAAGAAAGATGAGAATGACCCGAAGAGGGTTCTGTGTATTGATATTGCATTATATAGTTACTTGTGGCTGACAAATACAAGGATATTTACAATAAGTAATTTATGTTATGCTAAAATAAAGGTTCATAAGTGGAATGTAGATAACAGCAAATCAATGAGGAGTACTCAGCTATGATGTCGTGATAATTGGGCAATTGACTTCCCAGAATCATGGTCATGACGTCTAGAATCATGGCTAGACAATTGCTATTCTTTAGTGCTCTCTTCATCCCCCCTCAAGCAAAATGACACAAAGTAGAGATTGAGCTTGGAAGCAAGAGAATGAAATCGTTCCCTGGAGAGATTCTTGGTAAAGATATCAGCCAACTGATTATGAGAGGAAATATAGCCAGTGCACAGAACACCACGAGCTAGTAGTTCCCATACAAAGTGATAATCAATCTCAATGTGGCGAGTCCGAGAGTGAAAAATGGGATTAGCTGCCATGTGAAGAGCAGAAATGTTGTCAACAAAGAGACACAGAGGAGAGCGACCTGGAATCCTAAGTTCACGAAATAAGTAACAAAACCAACGAAGTTCAACAGTTGTGATGGCAAGGGCCCTCTATTCAGCTTCAGTACTAGAATGGGAGATAGTGGATTGTTTCTTGGCGGTCCATGTGGGAGAATAAGACCAAGAAAAATACACGCTCCAATTGTAGATCGACGATCATCAACGGACTCAGCCCAGTTGGCATCAGAACAGCCACGAAGAAGATAATTACTAGACTTATGAAACTTAAGACTGTTAAGATTTCAGAGGGCAGACCCTTGGCCCATCACTAGCAACATCGATATTGGCCCCAACTTAACCACCTGTTTAGTAGGTGTGGGTTTTATACAAAAGGCCTCGATGTTATTAGGAGTGGAACCATTTATTATATGAGACTTTCTATTTTGTTATGTTTCCGATGTGGGATTCGTGTATTCTTCAACACTCCTCCTCACGTGGGACCACTTTTTAGTGGACCACACGTGCAACCAATTCCACATCGGTCACTTTTATTTTTCCTTTTTTTTTCTTTTTTAATTTGGGGTTTTTGTTTGATTTATGTTTAATCGGGCCCAGTCAACCAACCTGTCTCTGATACCATGTTAAGATTTCGGAGGGACAGACCTTTGCCCATCACTAGCAACATCGATATTGTCCCCAACTTAACCACCTGTTTAGAAGGTGTGAAGTTTTATACAAAAGGCCTCGATGTTATTAGGTGTGAAACCATTTATTATATGAGACTTTTTATTTTGTTAAGTTTCCAATGTGAGACTCGTGAATTCTTCAACAAAGACCATGCTCAATAGTACCTTTAATGTAACGATAAATACGTTTTACGGCTTGAGGATGACTGGTGCAGGTATTATGCATAAATTGGCACACTTGGTTGACTGCAAATGCGATATTCAGCCAGGATAAGGTAAGGTACTGAAGACCACCAACTATACTTCAATAAATTGTGGCATCTGGCAGCAGTGGGTCACCATTTGAAGACGAAAGATGAGTGGTGGAAGCTAAAGGAGTGGGACTGGGCTTACATGACTCCACGTTGCATTTTTTTAAAAGGTCAACAACATATCTTGTTTGAGACAAGTAAATATTCTCAGATGTGCGATGAATCTCCATTCCAAGAAAAAAAACTCAGATTGCCCATTCGTCGACTGTCAAACTCAGAGCACAAGTTGTCAATGAAAGAAACAACACTCTAAGCCTTAGATCCTGTCACAATATATCATCAACATAAACTAAAACATAAATAGAGTGATGGTGAGCGTGGCTGATAAAGAAAGAAGCATCATAATGGCTATGAAAGAGCTTTTGCCCAATTAAATAAGAGATGAGTCGCTGGAACCAAGCACGGGGAGCTTGTTTGAGATCATAGAGCGCCTTATGAAGTTTGCAAACGTGATTTGGACAAAGAGGATCTGAAAACCCAGGTGGTTGCTTCATGTATACTTCCTCCTGTAAAAACCAATTCAAGAACGCATTCCGAACATCCAATTGCTGGAGAGGCCAATGATTTGACAAACCCAAAGTCAAAATGGTGCAAATGGTTGCTGGCTTCACTACCAGACTGAAGGTTTCGTCATAATCCAATCCTTCTTTTTGATTAAATCCCTTCGCAACAAGTTGGGCCTTATGTCGTTCTATGGGACCATTAGCTTTCTGTTTAATTTGAACACCCATTTACAACCCACAAGATTCATGGACTGTGTAGCAGGAATAAAAGACCAAGTGTGGTTGCAAATAAGAGCATTATACTCATCTTGCATGGCAGATTGCCATTGTGGGTATTTGGCTGCTTGGGTATAATTCATTGGTACAAAGGTGTGTGTGGAAGTAATTTTTGCAATGAGGGCATGAGGTAACGGGTGGTTAGTGGATCCATAAACAAGTTGACTAACATTTTTGTATCTATTAGGTGGTGGTGATGGGTTGTCTGTAGTGTTTGGTGCGGGAGAGGCATCAAGAGATTGCACAGGTATCGGGTGCAGTGGTAAGCGTGTGGATGGGTATGAAACAGTAGGTCGAATGTGAGCAGGTCCATTAGGTGTAGAAGTATATCTGGACTCATCTACATAACTAGGTGTGTTAGATGGATTGGGCTCAACACCTTAGTGAGTTGGCAGAAGCCTTGGACTCATCAGCAGGTGGCGTTAAATAGGGCTTAATTTGTGCTGACGATAGGCTTGGTGCATGTAGTGCTGGAAATTGATTAAATGTGGTGGATCCAATGGAGTTGGTCGTGGATTGTGCTGGTCTTGTTACGAAAAATTGGTCTTATCGAAGATCACATGGCAAGAAATATAGACCCGACTTGAAATCAAATCTAAACAACGATAACCTTTGTAGTGATCATCATATCCAATAAATGCACATTTAATTGATTCAAATGATAATTTGTTGGTGTTGTAAAGGACTGAGCCAACAAGCATAACCACATTTCAACAATATGCCTATGCTTTCCTTCTACAACACCTTTTTTTAGGATGTGTAGGGGCATGAAATTTGATGAGTTATCCCATGATCACTTAAAAAATTCATGAATACTCGACTTGTGAATTCTCCACTGCGGTCTATTTGTAATCCCTTTATCTTGTAGTTGAACCAATTTTCAATCAATTTTTTAAATGTGACAAACTTGGCAATGCAATCAAATTTGTTCACAAGTGGATAGAACGATACGAATCGAGTATGATCATTGACAATGGATAAGTAATATCGATTACCAAAGTTTGAGGCAATTGGTGCTGGCTCCCACAAGTCAAGATGTAACAAGTCAAATGGATGCAAGGCATGTGAATTTCTGTATTGAAAAGGAAGCTTACAGGACTTTCCCACAGGGCAAACATGACAAACTTTATTATTAGCAACAATACCATTAAGAGGTAAATGATATTTATTCAAAAGGGTTTGAAAAATTGGATGAGAGAGGGATGTCCAAGGCAAGCATGCCACACATCGTTTGTCGTCCTTTCCCCGTGGAACATGATTTTGTTGGTAACATTCGGCGTTGCATTTAGATGATATAATCCACTAGAACTATTGCCAATAAGGAGTACCTTCCCGTCTTGTTGTCTTTGTCACGAAAACCATTAGCATTCATTTCAAAGAAGCAATCATTATCTCAACAAAATCGACGAATGCTAATAAGATTTTTCCTTATAGCAGGAACACATAATACTTCATTAAGTGCTAAACATGTATGTGCAGTAGGTAGACCATTTTTTCCAATATGTGTGATAGCCAAATGATTTCCATTACCAACAATAATCGTGTTTGTACTTGTATAAGGCTGAGCGTACGGAAGAGCAGAAAGATTTGTTGTCATGTGTTGAGTAGCCCCTGAATCTAGACACCAACTTGTATTATTATCAGGATTGGCTTTTGTGGCTTCTGCTGTATATGCATAATTCCCACGTTCAGGACAATCTCGCAAGACATGTCCTTGTTTATTACAAAACTAACAAATAACATCAACGCTAGTTATGGTGTCAGCAAGATAGGTGGTTTTCCATCAGATAATGGACCACGTGTGATGAATTGAGGCTGCTCATTATGATGACTGAAACTAGGTCAGCTGTGAGTGTAGTTGGCTTGACTATTTTGTCCAAAATTTTGTCTGCTTTCATAATTTGGGTTCCAACCCACAGATCATTAGGAAGTGCACGAAATGGTTGTGCTCCCTCTCGGCTGCAATGGTCACGGCTGTACTGCCAGCCTCGGTTCTGATTGTCACGACTGTGATTCCAGCTGCTGCTATCTCTGCTCTAATTCTGGCCTCGCCCACGCCCCCTTCCTGAACTCTTGTGCCCTTGTGATCTAGGACCTTGACTGTGATTGTCATCAGTTGAAACGAGATCAGTGGATAAAGCAACACTAGTTGAGAGAGACATGGAGTTCATCTGTTTTAATAGTTGTTCCTCCTGTACAACGAGATCAAAAAATTCATCAAAGGTAAGTTTGGGGTTGAGATGAAGTGATGTAATGAACTCTTTATATTCATGTCTATCCAAGATGTACTCGATGAATTCTTCATCCGACATTGTTGTATCGGCTACAGTGAGGGAGTCAAAGAATGATTTGGAGTGCATCAGATAGTCAGCAACGGGTTTTGTCAGCGTCTCTTTTGAGAATTCGAATTTGATCCTGCAAGGTACAAAAATAAGTCTTGGATAATGGAGAAAGCCTTCACTCAAGTAGATCCCAGGCTTCGTGAGCCGTTGTGCACGAGATGAGAAGAGTTTTGATAGTTAAGGATGTAGTTGCTTTAATCCAACTCAGGACCAACTTGTCCTTTGAGTAGGCTGATTTGATGTTCCATCAGCATGCTTCTTCGGAGGACGGGTATCATACGTGATGACATCTTCTAGATCATGAAGTTCTAGGACATCTATAAACTGAGATCTCCAAGAAAGGTAATTATTTTTGTCCATTGGTGTGGTGAAAAGATGAGAGATGTTGAATGAAGTTGGGATTGGAGGCATGCTGCCAGGCAAGGTTGTACTAGTGGTTGACTTGTCGTGATGAGAGTTAAAAGAATAAGATAAAGGAGTGTCTTCAAGGTTGGTCATAGGTTAGGATTGATTTGAGCACTAGCTACTGCTAGGCTCTGATACCATGTAGAAAAAGAGAGAGAAGTAACATGTAATAGGCAAGAAAGATGAGAATGAGCCGATGAGGGTTCTATGTATTGATATTTCATTATATAGTTACATGTGGTTGACAAATACAAGGATATTTACAGTAAGTAATTTATGTTAGACTAAAATAAAGGTCCATAAGTGGTATGTAGATAATAGCAAATTAATGAGGAGTAATTAGTTATGATGTCATGATAATTGGGCAATTAACTTCCCAAAATCATGGTCATGACGTCTAGAATCATGGCTAGACAATGGTTGTCCTATAGTGTTCTCTTCACCCACATCCCTTACCTCATTCTGCAATTTTTCCATAATTCTTCGATGCCTTAAAAGCTCAGACATTGTCCACTCTAGGGAGTGAATGAGCTATAAGTGCCACCAACAAACACATCCTACAAGAATTTTAATGGTAAAAATTGATTAAAAATTAATGGAAAATTATATATTTAATGGTAAAAATTGATTAAAATCTTATATATTTCACGTGTTATATATATAGGTAGAAGGCTTTAAAAGTGAAACATTCAAAAAATCTGAAAATACTCATGCTTCAAAGAATTTTTTTATTTTTATTCAAGCAATATTCTACTCTAAACTACGTGGAGGGGGATTCGAACTCAGGTGCAGAGTGGGAGCACATCCGCTCTAGCCAACTTGGCTAAGCCCATGAATGCTCTTCAAAGAAATATTAGAACACCACAATCTAATATAATGAGGGTTTAATAGTTAAAAAAAAAAACTAATTTGCTAAATTAGAAAATAAAAGACTAATTCCATCTAAACAAATAAGGGAGACTTATAAATAAACCCAAAATGGGTACAGAATTTATAAAGAAGGACAAAATTAAAGTGTTTGGAAAATAATGCCCCTATTCTTTTTGGGATTTCCTAAAGAATCCTTCTGCTTCTGCTAGCCGGATGAAACCAAAATGTTTCTTCTTTTCACATGTTGCTTCGTACTGGCCGTATAGAGCCAAATAGTTTGGCGACTATTTTGCTGGATGGTCTCTTCACGTTGAAATGGGGTTGATGATGCTTAGCTTCACATGGTCTTCATGCTTCCATCATATTGTCTATATTGTGAAGCTCTTCTTCTCCTAAGCTATTCCATTATGTATTGTTGTTGTCTTCTACTGCAATTTGTTCTGTTATCTGGTTGTTGATTTCATCAAAAACTTTTGCTCATGTCGTGCTTATCCTGTATTCATATGTGTCATCTAGTCTCTGGATGTAGATTCTGAATATATCTTGACAAACTTGGATTGGTACAGGAGGGTTAGATGATCATCATTGAATAGTTGTTGCTCGGCTATTATTGCTCCTCTATATTGTTGGATGTCTTGCTTGGTAGGAATTCCTGTTGGTGCTAATTCTGTCGGACTAAGCAATTCATTAAAAGAAATAATAATTCTAAGTTGTGCTTTATCTGAGTAAATTTTATCTTCAAACCACTCTGGGGGTATGCTAGTGAAATCTAATTTTACATTTTTCCAAAGAGGAAAATAAAAACTTATGATTTCTCTAAATTTTGGGGAGAATGAATCTAAATGCTCAATAGTTTCAATATAAAGTTGTCCTAAATAAGCAAATTCTACTAAGAATGCTGGAGTAACTACGATTATTTTTTGTTTATGCTCTAAATGCTGTTCTCTATATTCAACCATGTTAATACTAGCTAAGAGAATAGTATAATGAGAACAGCTTTTGGTAATAATTTTGATACCAGGGTGTGGATTACTTTTTAAATTGGAAAGAAAAGCTTGGATATATAGTTGAAGAGATGTATTTTCCTCATACTCTAATTTAATTATATGACTCTTACATCTTGTGGTAAAAATTTGTACCTTTCTCTAGCTAGAGTTTGGAGAAAATAGGGATTTTTAGATTTTTGCTCAATGGAAAATTCTCTGTTATGCTCAAGTAAGTTGGGCTCATTAGCCTCTTGTAGATTTTGACATCTTAAATTAATGATTCTAAAATGCTTTACTATGGTATCATATTCCTTCTTTTGCTCTGAATGTTTTTCCTGCAAAAAAGAAAGTTGTTTTTTTGCTCTTTTATAATCATAGTTATATGCTAAAAATTCTTGCTCAAGGGCTCTAATAAGTTTTTCATGCCCCTTTCTCATGCTTTCAATATTAGTTCTAATATCCCAAAAGTTGTCTAAAAGAACTTTTTGTTTATATGCTAATGATGCTTGAGTATGATACTTTAAAGCAGGATTTCTAACTTTTTTTACGGAAATTCCATTATAAAAATAAGTATTCACTACTGGTCTTGCTTGACTACTTATGCTTAATGGATTACCACCTGGTGATGGTATACCATTATTTTTGCTGCCAGATGATGATGGTCCAAAATACTGCATACCTGTTAATGAATAATACGGGATAAGATATCTGCTAAAGTATTATCCATACCTTTAATATGCTCAAATATTGGTCTAAATCCATTTCCTATAATAGAATCAACAAAATTGACCCATCTTCAGGCTGCTTGTTTATTAGTAGTAATTTTATTATAATGTGAAACAATATTCTGACAATCTTATCTAATAGTAAATATTTCATTATGCAAAAACAATGAAAATGCTTCAAGGTAATTCATTACTCCTAATATTTCTAATTTAGTAGCTGGAAGTCTAGCATGTATATCATTAAATTTTCCTGATGCATATCGACAAACTTTTTGTTCAAATTTTGGTTCTTCCATATGTTTCTTTTGATATAATATTCATGCACATCCTATTGATGATGCATCTGTTTCAACTATTTTGTAATAATTGTCTAATGGTAATGCTAAAGGTTTAAGTTGAGTTATATCTTGTTTGATACTTTGAACTAATTTAATATCTTCACTATTAAAATATTTTTTACCTATTTTACTAGTATTACTATGTAATGCTACAATTTTTCTTCCTAAAATCAGGGATAAAGCTTCTAACATAATTTAATAAACCTAAAAATGCTTGTAATTGCTTTTTATCCTCTAGTTTATCTGGAAATTCTATCACTTTTTTAGCTATGTGTTCTTGTAATTGTATAGTTCCTGACTTAATATACATACCTAAGAATTCTATATCTTGTTTTTCAAGCTCTACTTTATTCTTACTTATAACTATACCATTATTAATAAATTCTTTCAAAATAATTTCTAAGTGTTTTCTATGTTCATTTTTATTTTTACTATGAACTAGTATATCATCTACATATACACTACAAAAATTATCATACTTCTTAAAGATTTGGTCCATCTTTCTTTGAAAGATCGATGGTGCATTTTTTTTTAATCCAAATGGCATTAGAAGCCATTCAAAATGTCCTTCTAGACCAGTAAATGTTGTCCATTGGATTGATTCTTCTGCTAATCTAATTTTCCAAAATCCTGATTTACAATCAAACTTACTAAAATATTTACTTTCTTGAATTTAATTCATAAGTTCATCTTTATTTGGTAGTTTATAACTATCTTCATAAGTATTATCATTTAATCTCCTATAATTATATACTATTCTTGCTTTACCTCTCTTAAGTTCTGAATGTTTTCTAACTACAAAGGCTGCTGATCTGTGTCTAGACTTTGAAGGTCTAATTACTTTTAAGTTTAAAAGTTCTTTTATTTGTTGCTTAAATTCTTGCTTATCTAACAAGTTACAAGGTATATCTGCTGTTTTAATTGTTAAGTCTGGATTAATAATGTCTAAATT
The DNA here is from genome assembly GCA_020226455.1 of Prunus salicina. NCBI lineage: Eukaryota > Viridiplantae > Streptophyta > Magnoliopsida > Rosales > Rosaceae > Prunus > Prunus salicina. Next base: position 14,463,353 of record CM035345.1, on the reverse strand, counting down.
TGCTAATATATCTTATTCTTATTCCAATGTAATTGGGGATCTTCTCCTATAATTCTAGTTTGTTCAGCTAATTGTAACAATTCTTCTAAATTTCTTCTAAATTTTTTGGTCTATCTATTTGCATAATTTCTAAAGGTTCTACGTTTCCTATAATTGGATACTCGTGATCAAATATTATATCATCATATTCTAGATCATTTCATTCATCTATTTTTTCTTTACTTATTTCTTCTAATTCTTCCATATTATATTTAAAATTTTGGTCTTCTATGTTAATACTATTATAAGACTCTAATATATTACTTTGATCTATTGTGGTTATCCCTTTCTTAATGTCTGGAGGTGTATATAAAAATCCTCCTTATAAACGTTTTAAGAAATTTAATCCTAAGATAAAGGGATATGATCCTACTGGGGATATAAAGGTTAAGGGTAAATTAAACTGCTGTCTCTCTATCCTAATTGGTATATTATTAATACAGTGTGTTAAGTACACATGTCTTGTATCAGACTGTATAATTCTTACTGGTCTAGCTAGCTTTTGCCTAAATTTTTTGGCACCAACTCTTCTTTTATTACATTTTTTGTGCTTCCTGTATCTATCATGGCTGTTGTTTGAATTTTATTTTCTTTTGATAATTCTAACTCACAATTAATTGTTATTAATGAACTAGTCTTTTGTTTTTCTATACTAGGGCAATTATTCTTTTGATTATCTATTTCCACTTTATTAATTTCTATTGATCTATTATCTAAACAAGGTTTACAATAAACTATTGTCTTAGTGTAATATTTTTCTACCACTATTTTCTTACATTGATTACATTCTTGGGGCCATCCTAAATTAACATATTTAAATTCTTCATGATCTATTTGTTCTTCTTCAAACGTACAAGTATATTAATCTAATTCACTATCGGAATTACTTGAGTAATCTAATTCATACAAGTATACTAATCTAATCACTATCGAAACCCTATAAATGCTTTCATTATCGCTTAGGTTATCATCTAGACTATAGATTGATTCTAAGTCCTCATCATCTTCTAATTGAAATTGCTCAATTAACTATAATTTTTCTCTAGGTTGTTTTCCTAATTTGGGACACTTAGGTCTAATATGTCCTACTTCACCACAAAGATAACATTTACATGTACTTTTATTAGGTACTTTATACTTTCTAATCTATGGTTTATTTGTTCTCTTCCTAAATTGTTTAGGGATATATTTTCTTCTTCTAAAGTTTTTGAAGGTTGAATTCTAAAAAAATTATATTGTTGTTTATAAAGTCTATATTTTCTATACCTTTTTCTATATGGCTTCTTTTGCTTAAATTTTCTATGACATCCATATTGTTTAGGTAAATCTATATTTTTACAGCTAATGTAAAACTGTTTTCTAATTTGTCTTTTTGCTTTTATTTGACTACATTCTAATCGTAATATATCATATACATGTTGTATTCTTGCACCTATGGATACATCTAGTTTCCTGGGGTGTTTTTGCCATTCACTCCAAATTCTCTCCTATCTAATAAATTAAGATCATCAATTCTACCTGTTCTACCTAAATACTTGAAAAAGTCTGAAGTATATTCACTAATATATTGCAAATCACAAATCTGTAATCACTATGCCAAATTTCACTTTTAGCAACACTACATAGGCATCAGTAAACGGAAAATCGATGCTATTAGTACATTAGGCATTGATTTAATTAATAACGATACTAAACAGGTACAAAGACATTAGTATGAATTTTTGGTTTTTTATGACGATGCCTTCGATGCCCTATAGCATCATCTCTCATAACATAGTTGCCTAAAGCGATTTGCCTATTTTTTTTTCATGAGGGACCTTATTTTTTTTAAAACGCCACTGATGCGACTAGTCCAAAATTTTTCACGCTCTCCCTCTCAAACTCTCTCCCTAGATTTCATCTCCCTCTCAATTTTTTCAGTCCCTCTCAAACTCTCGCCCTAATTTCCATCTCCAACTCAATTTTTTCAGTCCCTCTCAAACTCTCGCCCTAACTTCCATATCCCTCTCAATTTTTTCAGTCCCCTCTCCCTCTCATTTTTTTCCCAGTCCCTCTCAAACTCTCTCTTTCTTCTCTCTCCTCCATCACTGCCACTTTCTCTCTTAGAAGCTCCAACCTAGGCTGGCGCTTCTGTCAGGGCTAAAGCCCAGCCACCCCTGCTCCTCCCTGAGCCACGACGAGCTTCGAGTGAGGTATGGATATCCATCTCCTCATCACGCTGTAGCTGTTAGTGTAATTAGTTTGGGTTAATTTGTCTTGGTGAGTCATTAGGGGTTTCGTGGAGGAGCTTTTGGGGTTGTGATATTTTTGTGGTGGGTTTGGTTGCAGCACTTGAATTTGTCCCAAAAGATTGTCCTCTGACATTAATTTCTTGGGTTTGTTCTACATCTGGTGGAAAGAAAAATGGCAATAAGTTCACAGATTTTTTTGTTTATTGTTCTTTATTTTTGTTTCTCTTTCTTAGTTTTGAATGTATGATTTTTCAGTTTGCTAGTTGAGAAAGCTGTGATAATGAAAAGAGAATGAGATTTTAAATAGGAAGAGAGAAATGTGGGGAGAGCTTTGATAGAGAAAAAGGGAGGCTGAGAAAGGTGGATCTCATCTGATGGCTCACCCCCGTTCTCTCTCTCTCTCTCTCTCTCTCTCTCTCTCATATTTTACGCTGTCACTTGTCAATTTGCCCTTAGTCTTTGCACCATTTCACGAATTTTCCTCTGTTTCTGTTGAGAAAAAATATTGCTATTTATTCCTTTGTTTCTCCATCAAATCTTCAACCCAAATAATATGAAATGAAACCCAGCAAACCCAAAAAAAAAGAACTAAAATTTATGTCTGATTATGACATGGATTTGTAATGGTATTGTTGAGGTGCAGCAATGCTGCGGCAATGGAGGGTTGAAAATTGAAGTCGTCGATGAAATGAAGGCTAAGGTTATGAGTATTGAACTAACTAATGCATTTGAATGGACCGTAATGAAAATGTTGTGCAAATTAATTCGTATCATCTGCTATATGAGTTGGTAACCAAAGTTTGAATGGAAATTAGATATATAAAATTATCTCTACACCATTGGCATTCATAGTTGCTCAACTTATCTAGTTTCTCTCTAGAACATTCTCCCTTTCTCTTCACGTGTTCAACAAATTTTGAAAATTAGTTCTCAAGAGGAAATTTTACAACTTCTGCGACATCTCTATTATTAGATGCTTCCTGATTGTATATTTTTGTTCAAGGTAGGCTACAGATGGATTGTAAGATTTCTTGCCCTTGGTTGTTATTCATTTTTACTCATGCCAGGATTTATTCAAGGTTTGTAACATTCATATGGGGCCATCTTAAAATTATCTTGCATATATCCCTCACCTCTTGCACACCTTTTACGCATTATAGTTTTTTTGTCGACTTCAGATATTAAATTTTGTAGACCATTATCATGGCCATGAGATATGATTCACAAATTATCATCCAAGGGAGGATGACTAGACTAGTCTGCCTGTATTTTGCAGTTGGCAATTATTATTTCTTCTCCAGTCAGGTTCGCAGAGGTATAGTTTATGGCGATCAACCAAGAAATAGGTAGGATATGAACTTTATTTATTTATTTTGTATTCAGGAGCAGTATATATTTTAATATTAATTGGTTTTGCAGCATTAATAGCTGATACTTTGTTCTGCAGGCTAGATCTGTATTTACCCAAAAATACTGACGGACCAAAGCCAGTCATTGCATTTGAAACTGGTGGAGCCTGGATTATTGGGTGAGTGATGTTACTCCTTGGCAGCCTATTTTGAATAATTCCATGAAGGGTCTGGCTAGCAGTAGCTCTATCCTATGTGAACAAATAGTGGTGAGGAGCACAAGTTTGATGACATAAAAACTGCATACTGTGATCATAAGCATTATTCTGCTAATATATGTATATATTTGTTTTATGGGTTTACGTAGTTGGTTATTAATATTCAATTATTCCAAGGTTTAGTTAGCAAATTTGGATATACATATCAAAGAAAAAGTCAATATAATTACAATCAGAATTTCAGAAATGGGGCACTATCTATCAAACGAAAGCTTGAACTTGAGGGTGCTGAAGATTTTTAAAGGCTACGTATACAGAAGAAGCTGAACTAATCTGGCTTTAACCTTTTTTTTGTAGTTTACAAAGAAAACTTGAAGTGATCATAAATATGAGAGCTGGACCTGCAGACTTCACTAAATTCAAATGTCTTCATGAAAACATACAAAGAAGAAATTACAATTTCTTTCAATTATTTCAATTTCAAATGTATTCATTTTGCAGAATGTAATGGTGCTTTGGTTTGTTTTTAGAAGAGGTGCCATGTGATCGGTTGAAGTTCGAGAAAAAGCTGGGTGAGGGGACAATGGGAAAGAGGTAAAAGTCAGCTTCTTATACCCTTTTATTTTAAAGCTGGGTGTGGATCTGCCTAAAAATGGTGCCACACAAGTGTTCGATGAAAGGTCTGAACACATTTGAGGTAGGTGCTTTGTTTTGATTATGATTCATAATTTTTTTCCTTTCTGATTTTAATTTTCCATTTTAATTTTTTTTAATCCTCTTCCTCTGCTGCCAAGGATCAATGCCACTACCCCATGACCACTAACTGCTCACATATTGGTAAGAATTCTTTATTTTTTATTTCAGTTTTAATTTGTTCTGGTGTTTGGGGTCGAATCTATCTTGATATTTGGCAGACATTTAGGTTTTTAAACTAACTAGATGAGAATTTCAATTATGTAGATGTTTCATATTGATTACTGTTTGGTTTTTAGTTTTAGATTTGATCTTTGGTTCATGACCCCATGACCACTATTACATTACTGATTTGATCTTTTAGTTTTAGTTTTATTTAAATTACTGTTTATATAATGTTTTTTTTTTATGAGCAATGGCAACACAACATGATTTGGAAATGAGGCCTTTCTTAAATACTATTACAGTAACTAAGGAAAGTGCGATGTGAAACAAGCAAGATACCTACCATTTCCTTACATAAATGATGCCTATTGTTTATAACAACTTCAGTTGTCCAGAAATAACTGAAGTTGAAAGATAAAAACAACCAGATATCTATTATCACTGATGCCTAAAACGAGAAGTAGCATCATCATTTATGTAACCACCAGCACTATTGGAGGCTTTTTACGTCAGCAAAATTAAAAAAGCGATGATGTATACCATAATTCACAACACCATTATATGTTTCTACGATGTTGTAATTGATAATATGCATCAGCATAGTTGATATCACTGATGCTGTTAGACCACTTTAGCCTCATCCCGTTTAAAAATACTGATGCTATGTTTTGGGTTTAGGCGTCAGAAGTCAACCCTTTTTTGTCTCCCAGAAATCATTTAGGCATCGGAATTACGAAAGATCCGATGTAAAAAGTGAGAAACAGCGACGGAGAATATCCGTTGCCTATTACATAGTAATAGGCAACAGGCTTGAATACCACGGAATTTATGTGTAATAGGCAACGGATTTTATCCGTTGCTAAAGCCCTTTTTTGGCATAGTGAATTGTTCTAAATTTCTTATGGCTCTAATTTGTTCTTGTTCATTTCTACCATCTAATCTATTATGATCTAAAAATTCATATTTAATTAATTTAACAAAAGCATCAATATTAAACATTTCTTTTGTTGCTTGATGTTCTCTTGATTTTTAGTCTTCCATGCTTGAAAATAATCATAAACCATTCCATCTAAAGTATGCGCAAAGTAATCTAACATTTCTTTATAATTGCTGCATGTACACATCATTTTTCCCATCTTTCTATAGTTTTTTCACAATCCTGTGGGTCTACAGGATCTAAATTTAATATATTTCCTGCTAAACTAATTTGTTCAATTCCTTTGTAAGGGTGGCATGAGAAATAACTAACGCACAAATTAAACCCTATATGCAATCGTAGTACGAGTAAGTAGGGATCGTTCTATTCCGGGGATTAGGAGGGATGCTAATCAACACAAATTAAATTAACACAAATTAAACTCATTAAACTGGAAATTAAGTTGAGGGAACAATGATTGGGGGGAGTTGGATGATTTAGACCAAAGTAAAATTAACAACAGCAAATAACTAAGTTGTGAATGAAATATGGATTAAGGGATAGCTAGAGGATTCTTCTCCACACATGGAACATATGCATACAAATCGATCTTCAGTTACTCTTTCTATAAAGTATGAATGTCAAAGCCCCAAATTAATTGTGAACTGCACTAATTAACTCTCAGATTTTCCTAAGTTCATTGAATTGGACTCAGCGACTCAATCAATTTATTCTTATCAAGTTCCCTATATGAACAGCATGATAGAGATACATATCAAAGATCATTAAGTTCTATGAAAATCATAAGCTTTGACAAAACATTTGTAACTATGAAAAGCATGATACTCCTGCCAGGAATTTACTTAACACAATCATGACTAGTGACTTTTACTACTTGTGAATATAAGTTCATAACGATTAGGTGAAATTCCCTCATATTCTAGCATCAAATCCCTGCATGCAAACTAAGTATGCATCCTTAATAAACATGCAAGAATAAGTCCTGAATAAAACAGAAAAGTAAATCACATTCATACTTTACGAAATCATAACTGGAAGTGATCAATTCATATAAAACATATGTTCATGGCTTCGAATTCACCTCTAACTAAGAAGAAATTTAGTTACACATATTTAATAATTGAAAAGCAATATAGAATAAGAAATACATAGGATAGGATAAAGAGAAGAAAAGAACTAGATGATAGCAGCAAGGAATTCCCAAGACAGCTCCAAGCTTTGCTCCTTTTGCAACTAGCTCTCTCTCTCTCTCTCTCTCTCTCTCTATATGAATGTGTATGAGTAATGGATGAAGTGAATTGATGGATTGTTGAATGAATTGTGTTTAGAATTGGAGTGCTATTTATAGGGAGAATGGAAGGGGAATATTTGAATTGAATATGGTTTATGCCAATAGCACTTGTAATTAGAAACTCATTCTTTTGGCTAGTGCATTTCACCAACAAATCCCATTGTAATTAGAAACTCATTCTTTTGGCTAGTGCACTTCACCAACAAATCCCATTGTAATTAGAAACTCATTCTTTTGGCTAGTGCACTTCACCAACAAATCCCACTAGATAGTCATGCATGACATAGTCAGCTTGTGGGCCGATTTTGGGCTTGTTATTCACTCCAAAAAATTCTGGAAAAATATGGATCTTCAAGCCCTTTGTCTTATCTTTCCAAGCATATGCAGCCCAACTCAAGGAAAAATAGGAAAGACCTTCAAATGTCATTTTTGGCCCAGTAACGCAGATGCTGCCGAATTTTGACCTTGAGCTGCTAAATCGTGGATAACTTCCTCTAGAAGACTCCAAATCATGAACCGTAAAATGCTAAGGAAACTAGACTTCCGTGTATTTCCAATGATGTATGGCTCATTATCTGGTTCTTCTTGAGCAAGTACAGGTTAATCCGTGAATGTGACTGATCTGCAGACACTGTTTTGAGCTAACTTGTCTTCAAAATGCATGTAATGAGTCTCATCCTTATTACACTGAAACATACACAAACTTTATTAAAAGCACAAGTTTAACTCAAAAACATAACCAAATCATAAGTTAGAAGGGTACAAAAAGATATGTAATTATGCACTGATCAAAGGGATTCTATTTTTTCTTATTCCAAATGGTTCTTGTTGGAAAGCATTTCTACCGGTTTCTTCATTATTTTCTCTATATGGTTCATTAGTTTGTCTAAGATTTTGTTGATCTATTCACTTGCAGGGGCTACAGATGGTCTAGTTGAACTATACTGATCTTCTACTGGCATGCATTCTACTTCAATGAACATATTTTGATATTCTTTTCTCCTAAAATATGTTCTAATCCTATATTTAAAATTAAATCTTTCATTTCTTTATCTGATAATCTATGTAATCCTAAATCATAAGTTTTGTATTTTTTTTTTATATATTCTTCTTCATTTAAATTATCTATGTCATCTATGAGTTTATCAACTATGCTATCAAAATTATGTTCAATCATATTTATTTCTAAGTTGTCAAATGCCATATGTATTTCTTCTTCTAATTCACTTTCTAAGTCTTCTATATAATTTATTTCTTTATAATTAGTAAATCTGACTACTACTTCACCTATATGATTTTCAAAATTTGTGTCTTATTAGGTTGTCTATTTTTTGATACTTGTAAATTAGGTAAAATCCATTATGTTCCTTCTAAAAAACTATTATCTACTGGTTTTGCCTCTATCATATTAACATGTTTACTACCAAAAGTTTGTACTAAATTTTGAAATTCTACATTAAATTTGTAATTACAAATATCTAAAAAATTTCCTACATACATAAGACTAATGCTTAAATTTTTATATTCACCTTTCATATTATAATTTTTTGTCCTTACGCTAATTTTTATATGTTTACTAAATTCTCTAATATTCATGACATAATTAGGAACACATCCTATAACTGCTAAGTTTGTGCTAAGATCTACTTCTACTGTAGCTATAGCTGCTTGATGATGGTTTTCCCATCTGTCATCATATATGTATACTAGTGCTTTAGTTTCTACTTGTGCTCTAGTGAGTCCAGCTATTCCTATCATAATTGTTCCTATATGAATTTGTTGATATAGTGTAATCTTTTAAGATGTTCTATTGCTGTACTATGTCTATTTTCAAATCTTCCTAACTGATATAAATTATATTTATTTTTCTGAGATTTTTCAAAGCCTTTTCTAAGGAATTCTTGTGCTTCTGTTCGATCTATTTCTTTTCCTTTTCTTCTAAAGAGTTCCATTTACTGTTATCAAATGGATTTATTATACTTTTTCTTCTATGAGGATTATATCCTAAGGTTAAATTTTCTAATTTATCAACTAAGTCTTTGGGTAGTGTAGAAGTGGTATTGTGTACTGCTTGATTAATTTATGTTATTTGTTCTTCTAACTGATCTACTTTTTCGGCTAAAAATTTAGAATTAATTGGATAATTAAATTATTTTGTCTAATTGGGATATTACTACTTACTACAGATGTTGTAACTTCTGTAAGACCTACTGGTTCCTTATCTAGTTGACCAACTTCTCCTAATGCCTTGATATATTTATTATTAATTTTAGAATATGTCATTAAACTAAAAGTCTATCTATTTTACTATGTAACTTTTCTACTTGTTCAGTTAATGTTTTTTGTACTAACTGTATTTTTTGCACTTCTAATTTTAGTTGCTCAATAATTTCTAATGACTGGAGTTCTATTTGTTTTGGCTTACTATCTATAAGATCTATGAGTTCTTTAATTTCTTTCTTGCTAGGGAATCTTTGGATATTCTAATTGAGATGTTATATAGTCTAAGTTTTGTCTAATTGTTTTTTAGGAATTTTTTTGAAAATATTCTAGTAACTGTTGAATTATCCTATTATTTTTGTTATGTTCAAATTTTACACTTTCTGCTTGACTAATCAAAAGGTCAATAATACTATTTTCTAAGGGATTACTACTGCTATGTAAAACGTGTTTGTGATATTTTTGTGGAAAATAACAAACTAATGTATTATTATCTAGAGTTAGTTTTTTCTTCTGTTGTGCACCGATTTCTAAATTAAGATATTCTATCATAATATTTATCTAAGTCTATCTTTTTCTTTTAGGATTCCTAAATGCTCCTAGAAAGCTTCTATGGATTCTTTACATACGTCCCTGACAGACATGCAATTATTGTTATGGCAAATTGTCACGCCCCGATTCAAAAATAAGGAATATTCCTGAATCAGGGTGTGAGTCATACCATAGTCATAAGCATAAAATCTTATAACTATGATAGGATGAGAAAAAGAGCCATAAATAAATACAAATTTACTTAACAATCACATAATCAGAGTCGCAGTAACTCGTAGTTAATTACACACTAAGACCTTTATCAAACCGTTGACTACTTACAAAAGTTAATTACATAAATCATCAACAAAAACCTAGTAGCTTGGTTGAAACCCGCTTCCTCAAACTTCGCCTTGAATCCTGCACAATCTATTAGGGTATGAGCATTCTAATGCCAGTGGAGTAACATCAAACCCCTCAAGGTCAGCTATCACAGTTAATTAAAGTGTCATGCAGCAAACAACACAAGATACAAATTTTATGCAACCATACCAGATAAATAAACTTGCATATGCGGTGATGCCATGAACTCACTCCCTTCTAATCCCACTAATTCATACTTTAGGGCAACAAGTTTGCATGTCTCATACCATGCGTTTTACCAATATGGCTCCGAATACCCTAAAATATGAACTAGCGCCCGTCCATCCCTTAACCCAGATTTCTTTTGTTTACAAATTTCTCAACTTTCACTTTTCATTAGAAGCCCTGCTCTCATCACCTCCTTATATTCAAGCCATGCTTCCGTCACTTGAATATATTTTACTTTTTTCCTTACTAAGATATATCTAAGGCCTTCTCCCACCCCTTAGATATACATCAAATGACACACACACCCCAAGCACCACTGTCTTTATAATGCATATGTAATGCGGCGTAAATCTCATTTATCTCTGCAGAATAATAATACAAATAATAACAATAATATATATCAGACTTAATCATATGAATATTCAACAAACATCAAATAATACCTATCGAGAAAGAGCAATAATAATATTCACATAACATCAAATAATATCCGCCGAGCAAAGAAATAATAATATTCATATTTATAGTACTATATATAAGTACCAAGATTAAAAGTGATATAGCCCAATCATCGGGAATCAGGAAACCCTACTTCATGTCCAGCTAGCTAAAGTACCAAATTTACCCTTCGGAGATTCTCGGAGTTGTCCAATCTACCATTCTGATCCAATTCCTGAACAAATTCAAATCCAAATTATTATTGAGCAGTTTTCACTTTATTTCCCCCAAGTCCAACCTCAACCCTTAGCATTTCTAAGATTTTGCGTGAAAATGATGAAAATGCCCTTAGGACCAACCCAGGGTCCAAAGTAGCCAAATCTCGTCCAGAATAATCTAAAACTCTATCCTATGCCCTGTCAACACCAAAACAAGGTCAACTACACCCATTATCCAAAAGTTACTATTTGGGTCTCATGGGCCTTACAATGATCCAAACTTAGAACCACCTTGGATGAACTCAAAACATATACCATTGGACTCGGATCGAGAAATAAAGTCAACTGGACTAAAAATATGGGGTCGGAGGCTGTTGGAACAGCCGCCATGCGATGGAGCTGCAAGTTGCTTGTTTCCGGTTACTGTTCATCATCTTCCCCAAATATCCTGCAACTTCCCCTGTTTTTCCAGATTAAAAACTCAGATTTGTGACACATTTTGACCAACTTGAAGTTAACGAAACTGGGTAAACTTGCAGTAGATTTGAAGCTTATTCTCTCTAGTTTCTAACCAACAAACCACACTCAAAATATAGCTAAAACGAAGGAGAAAACGAGCTCCAAAGTTGGGCTCGCGACTGGTTTTTCTGCAGAAAACAGATTGTTTTCCAAAATTTGCACCTGTATTTGACCCATCAGAACTCAACCAAATTCGACTAAATCAGTTTTTTTTTGTTCCTTGCCAAGTCTAGTTTAAACCGCAATAAATGTCTTCCTTAAAAACTCAAAGTATTGGGAGAAAAAGAGAGCCAAAGTGAGGCTCACGGACTGCAATTTTCCAAAAATATGCAAATTTCTAGATAATTCGTTTCCAACCATTTATCATCTCCAAGTTGTTCCTAAAGCTTCTAAAACACTTCTAAACTTCATACCTATCAATCGAACTCAACAAAAACTCAAAATGGAACCAAAATCAACAACACCCACACTTTAAAATTTACTCTATGCACCCAACCCGAAAATAGAGATTCAACCTCTTCCAATTCAATTTTCCCATCTCTCAAATGACTCAAAATACTCTATAAGGAACTAGAAACACACAAACACCAAGTTAAAAATCACAAACTCGAAATTGACTCACCTTATAGAATTTTTCTTCTCTTCCTCCTATTCTTTTTCTCCTTGTTCTTAGTTTTCTTCTTCTTCTTCCTCTCTCTCTCTCTCTCTCTCTCTCTCTCTCTCTCTCTCTCTCTCTCTCTCTCTCATTATCTTGTCCCTCCTGCCAACAACTCACCTCCCCTAGTTCTTAGCTGCTCAAATATGAATATGGTTTGAATATTTTAGGTGTTTTTTATTCTTCTCCATAAGGAGGTATATATAGGAGTTTACATGAGGGTCTTACAATGAATTAGATATAGTAAAGAATTAGGAAAGTATCTCCTAATTGTACAATGATTTATCACTTATATAAAAAATAGGAAAGTAAATCCCTTAATTAATCAAGGAAGTAAATCTCCTTGATTAATTAGGAGACTCACGTCAACACTCCTCCTCAAGTTGGTGCATATATGTCACTAATGCCCAACTTGGTAAGTGAGTCATGGAATACTCTTCCACACTCACAGCATATGCAATATCTGATCTTGGAGGACATATGAAGAGTAGAACATTTGGTGGTGGTAATAGAAGGAGGAGTCTGGATAGCCAGGTCAACAGGCATGCTTCTGTGAGTTTGCAATAAGATGGAGAATCGTACGGGTTCCTGAAATCGCAGTGGAAGTAAGATGTGATATGAGAAGGTGAGGAAGGTGATGTAAGAAATTTGATGTATGAATTTGATGTAGGATTTGGATTTAAGAGGTATGTGTATAAGATTTTATGGTATGTGTTTAGGGATTTGGATAAGAGGATTTGAGGACTTTAGATTTGAGGGATTTGGATTTGGGGGAAAAAAATGAGGAATTTGATTTAGGGTTTTGGATTTGAATTTGAGAAATTTGAAGAAATTTGATATAAGGGTTTGGATTTGAATATGAGAAATTTGAGATAAGGGTTTAGAGACAAAACAACTTCTCTTCACTCCTCTTCTCCCCTTGAAGAGAAGGGGTCGTCAGAGTCAAGAAATAAGCAACATCTTTTTTTTTATTTTAATTTTTTTTATTTTTTAGAGTTTGCCCCTCCTAATACCACAACCAATCGTCTTACTGTTGAGGATGTCCTGTTGTGGCTACAGAGGCAGAGGTAGGAGCTGGTGCCGTTGGAACTGCAGGACTAACAGGAGCTGAGTCAGAAGATGTGTCAAGTGATTTGCCCCTATTCTTGCACGGAGCTTTGGAGTGGTCCCACCAATCCGGGTAACCAATCAATTCGTAGCAGCCAGCATAAGTATGTTTGCTTCCACCACAGTGAGTGCATTTGCGTTCCGGACGAGAGCTTGTGACAGCAGTGTCTGGAGTACTGGTCATGGTCAGTCGTTGTTGAGCTTCACAACGGACATATGCAAAGGTTTGGTCAAGGTCTAATTTAGGTTCTTTGCGCAAGATTTCCCCTCGGACTTGATCAAACTGAGGGTCGAGCCCGGCAAGAAACAGGTGAACACAAAGATGATCCAGTTTGGTGTGATGTTTAGTTGCGTCGACATCACAGTGCATGCGATTGGGAGTGCGGTGATCAATCTCCTGAAAGATGGTCTGCAACTGGCTGTAGTATTTGTGGACAAGGGCACCATTCTGTTTAATGGTGAACGCCCGTTTGTTGATATCAAAAAGGAAAGTTTCATCCCCACCATCAAAGTAGGTTTTCTTCACGGCATCCCAGATTTCTTTTGGCGGTACTTAAACAGATGAAACGACTCATCAAGTCAGGAGACATGGAGTCAATGAGCCACCCCTTCACCCGAAAGTTCTCCGTACACCATTTTGAGTAGGTGGAGGAGAGCTTAGAAGGTTGTGAGGTGTCGCCAGTGAGGTAGCCCAATTTTTCGCGGGCAGCAATACTCATCTCCATGACTTGAGACCATAAGGCATAATTGGTCTCAGTGAAGATGATGCCAGTTGGAAATGGAGTGTTGTCACTATGAATAGTAACAATTTGGGAGGATGGTGGAGTGGATTTGGTGGGTTCTGAAGTTGAGACGGTATCCATCGCAGCAGAAGGATAAAAAAATATGTGTTTAGGAATTGAAAGGTATGAGGGATATGTATGTTTTGAGTTTGAAGAAATTTGATATGAGGATTTAGGATTTGTGTTCGAAGAAATTTGATATGAGGATTTAGAGACAACCGAGGATCGATTGCTCTGATACCATGCTCAAATATAAATATGGTTTGAATACTTTAGGTTTTTTTTTTTATTCTTCCCCATAAGGAGATATATATAGAAGTTTACAGGAGGGTCTTACAAGGAATTAGATATAGTAAAGAATTAGGAGTATCTCCTAATTGTACAATGATTTATCACTTATATAAAAAATAGGAAAGTAAATCCCTTAATTAATCAAGGAAGTAAGTCTCCTTGATTAATTAGGAGACTCACGTCAACATTAGCTTCATCAAGAAAAATCCCTTAGGCTAGTGACTCACCACTTAGACTAGGTGACTCACCCCCCCAATAGATGAACAACTCATCCCCAAAATCAGATTTTTTTTTAAGAGAAAGAGGGGAAGGGGAAGAATGAAGAGAGAACAAAAGCTTGGCTTACACGTTGGCTTGGTTCTCTTTTTTTAAAAAATTTTTTTTTTTTTTAACCTACAAGGATATTTTGGTAATTATCCACACATAAGGGTATTTTGGCCATGTTTGTCCAACTTCAAATTAAACACACTTAATTTAATAATCTCAATCTAAAATCACTTGGTAAAATACCCATAATCATTCTCCACTATAATATTATTTTTTACTAAAATATGAAAATCCACTTTGAATTTTTCGGGGTGTTACACAAATATCAAACATGACCAAGTGCTCAAACAAAGTGTTGATCGTCGGTGTAGCAAGATAGTAACATAATTATGAAAAGTGTTTCCCTGTTTTGAACAAGAAGTCTACTAAGAAAACCAAAAATAAAAGAGAGAAAGACTTACTGAATTGCTTATGTTGCTGGAACTACTGTTATCACCGGGTATTAACAATGGTTGGAGATATTAACAGTGGTCGACGGTATTAACAATGGTCGGAGTAAGTAAGTATAATAAGTGGATAAGAGAAAGTATATGAACAAAGAGAGTTTTATTGATTGAAAACTGAAGGAGGAAGTACTGAGATTTTTTCTTCTCTGGTGTTGTACTTCTTTCTTCGGATTTACAAGCTATATACATCATTTTCACCGACCTCTATTCTTTTGCTAAGGATGAGAAGAGGAGTTCTTCTCTTTCCGATACTTCCTATTTGAGACCCCCATCTATCTCTCTCTGAAGTTTCATGCATATATCACATGCCAACTGATGACAAACAAACGATTCTGCTGTATACTAAGACAAAATGCACTCTAAAATATGTATAAAGAAACAGAAACATGATATCTGGCACTGTCGTTGTGCAGTAATAACAGTTGGACAGATGCAAAGTGACAAAGTCTTCACATGGTCTGGTTGGTTGAAGACAAAATCTTCACATGTATACCTGGTTGCTTCACATGCTGATGGCGGAGGAAAGAGCTTGTGGACTTGCATGTCTCTGAGACTAAAGATAATGGGCTCTTTTGCCATTTTGGAAAGATTTTGTGTATTTTTGAGAGCTAATTGTTTCTTTTAGGTTTTTTACTAAATTTCGCAACAAATAAGGGGAAGTAGTTATTGTCCACTCCACCTCCATATCTCTCTCCATACTACACCCACATTCCTCTCTCTTTTTTAAAAAAATTCTTTTTATATATCCATCCATAAACAAAAACTCTACAAATGTCAACTATTACAAATGTGACCGTGTGACAAGAGACTGGTAATATTAAAAAGAAAATAGTTTTTAAAAACCTAATATAAGCCAAACATTTTGGACTAACATGGTATTTTTTAGGCTTATTTATTTATATTTCCTTGTGTTTTATCGAAAATCTCAATTTGCCCCCTATATTTTCAAATGGGTCAATGTGCCTCTTGTGTTTTCATTTGTGTCCCACGTTCCCCCATTCCGTCAATTTCTTTGTAACACCATTAACTTGTTGACGTGACATGGGTATTCTAGTAATTTAAGCTATTTAAAAATTCAACTTAAAGAAAAAATATTTTATATAGCTTTTTAAAATATTTTTATTATTTAAAATGTTTAAAAATTATATATATAAGAATAAATAAATTAAAACTTACAAAAATGAAGAAGGATCCCCAGCAGCCCTTCCTTACAAAAACAAAATTAACTTCAAAAAAATAAAAATAAAAACTACCCATCCATGTTGCACCACCTGCAACCTCAACCAAAACAAAAATCTCAAAATCCTCTCCCCCCTTCTCTATCCTAAAATCCCATCACCTAACCATCTCTATCTCCTCCATCCCTTTCTCTCTCCGTACAGATTCAATCTTCCAAATCTTTTGACTTCTTTAAATTTTAGTTTTTTATATGTCAAATTACTAAAACACCTAATCCATGTCAACAAGTTAACGGGAATGAAGGAACATGGGACACGAAATGAAAGCGCACAAGGGGCACATTGACTCAGTTGAAATTGTAAGGGGCATAGTTGAGATTTTCGGTACTGCATAAGGGGCATATCAATAAACAAGCCTAAAAAATACCACGTTAGTCCAAAATGTTTGACTTATATTAGATTTTTACAAAATATTTTCTTTTTAATATTACTAATCTCTTGTCACACAACACATCTTTTTCTTTGTGTTTCTTGGCAGGCTAGCACAAGTTTGACAATAAAAAAAATGTCAGATATGGTTCAATTTTCGTTAAACTTATTCATTTATTTATATATGATCGCATAAAAAGCATAATTGAACATCATTCTTTGAACAAACTGAGTAATTCTAGCATTACTATGGTGAAAAAGATACGACAATCTAACACCACTATGCATGTAATGTAATAGAGAGAGAGAGAGAGAGAGAGTAAATTACCAAGATGATAGCCTTTGGTGCTAACTCTATCAATAGGAGAATCAGCCTAAGATTAAAATATATATATTCTCAAAGCTGGCAAAAAAAAAAAAAAAGAAGGAAATATTAAGAACACCAAAAACGAATAGAAATTTGAAAAATAAAATAAAATTGAAGTCATTGTTTTCTCATCCATCAATCGTTTGTCTGGATATAATGATCATGATCCTACGATAGTAGTAGTGTAAATTATAAGGCCCTAAGAGCATTCACAATCATGCTCTCTATTTTTTAGTTAAATTTTAGCTAAAAACATATAAAAGTTATTTTAGGAGCTATCTGTAAAATTTAAAGTTCAATTGTGCTCTCTAATTTAGGGAGTCATAAATCCTATAACTCTTTTTTGATTGGTCAATCTCTATTAAAAAATAAAATAAAAAATAGTTAACATTAAATAAAGGTTTGAAATACTTATTAAATCAAGCAGCATTAAATTATAAGGAGCCACTAGGATTCCTTTCTCTCTCCTCAGATTTAGGAGCTCCTAGATCCTTGATTTTACGAGATTCCAACTGCATCCCTATTTTAGAAGGTGGATAATAAGCATGGTTGGAGTTGTATTTTTACAATTCTTCTCTAAAACTTGTCTAATGAAGTGGTTTTGGGGAGCCCATTGTGGATGCTCTAACAAACTACAATTGTGTTGAATTCTTTCCAACAAATGAATTTATCTTTTGTAGGAAGTTGGAAAGCCAAAGATGAAGATATATATTTGTTCAAGTTCAAGTCAAGTGTGAAGAGAATTGCTAGCGGATTTTATTGAGGAATTGATTGTGGGATTATTGTGATTATAAAGAGAAGTAAAGAGAGAGAAGAGAAGACAAAACCATTGAAGCTAAAGAGCTTATTTCATGTCATTCATAGCTTACCTCACCATTATTTCTTTTCCACTAACTCTCCACCATCAACACATGTTTAATCCAATTAATCCCTCACTTAAACCCTTCATTACCCACCATGAATGTATTAACTTTCCACTCACCTCATTGACTACTATAAATCAACCAACTTATTTGTCAAATGGACCACTACGATAGATTTCTTTATCCATTTCATCAAAAATTTAGTTATGTTTTCCTTTGTATATGAGTTACTAGAACTCTAGCTAAGGCTAAAAGGGAATGTCCTTTGAGTAAGTTTATGAATTGTTCTTGAATCCAATATACAGTATGAATTGCTAAATTATTTTATTTTTGGTTGTTCAATATTTTCATATCATTTTATTTTGATTGATGTTAAGTGCTACTATCTTTTCATAAGTTCAATTATATTTTTCTCATTGTTAAGAACTGACTTAGCATGCTTTTAAATTAAAAAGATTAGATATTAAGCAATTCCATTTTCTGAACAATCATTAATAAAAGATAACATTGAAAAATTAAATTAGTTTTAATTTCTTTATCTTCTTGTTAAAGTGTTTCAATGATAATGTTAATCGAGTTATAATTTGAATTAAAGAGCATGAAACATATTTTGCTTAAAGAATTGAACCTTGATGTCTTAACATTTCCATTATTGATAATTCATTTTTAAGCTCAATCTCTACAATACTCAAATCAAATTACTTTCCCACTTTGCTTGTCACTTTTATTTTGGTACTTTTAATTATTTCTTTATGTGCAAACATTTGCCTACTTGCTCCTTAAGGATACAATACTTGGACTTCCAAGAATATTACTACGTGTAAAAGACCAACTCATTGAGGATATTATTTGCACTTGAGTAGACTGAACAACAGGTATAGCACCCACGACGCAAACTACAAATGCAAACTCTCCTGTAGAAAGACCATAAATACACATCAAACCTCAAAAGAGTTGATACGCTTATTCAACACCAAACAATTCATACCCTAAAGCCAACTCAAGCCCACAACAAGGCTTGGAAGAAGGCATACCAATAAAATAAAAATAAAATTAAACTGTCGACGCCGTAGTGGAGACAGAGTAAACACCATCAAAACTGCTGCAACCTAAGAACCTACAACAACAACAACAACAACAACAACAACAACAAACAAAAAAAAAACCCCATAAATTTGGAGAAAGAAAAAGAAATGGGTTGAAAAGGAAGAGGAAAGAGGAAAAAAGAAAAGGGTGA
>CM035345.1:11360526-11375526 GCA_020226455.1 Prunus salicina | reverse complement strand
AACAACTCCCTGTTTTCCTGTTTTGTCTCTCCCTGAACATCTATGAAGCCTGTTTATTCTTCTGGGAGAAGCAACTCTCTCTGCAAAAAATGGAAAATATCTCTGAATATTCCCATATAATAGATTTTTCGGGGGTGTTGTTTCCAATTTGTCTGCTACCGACTCTTCTTGATCAACTATGATATAGTTGATTTCACCCCAGGTCTGCAATCTTTCACGTGGGTTCCATGTGGTTTGGTTTCTTCAGTTTTGATGCTGGGCTTATTCCCTTTTTTGAAGTCAAAGACTGGTTTTTTTCATCAGGGCCTGATTTTTGTCTTCCTGATTTTGATTGGCTTCGGGCTGGGCTTTTTCTGGTCCTTGGACTTTCTTTGTTGGGCTGGGTATGTCAATTTTAGGCCCAAACAATGCCCCCTAAGTCTGAATCGTTTTAAAACGGTTTCAGACTTGAATGATATGGCCATTAAATTGGCACGTGCTAGCCCCCTCCACTTATCCAACGTCTTGACACGTCCTCCTACTGTGTTCGTGGGAAACTGGGCAGTTACTAGCTTTTACTAGCTAGTCAATATCAGATGACGGCTTGTCTTCTCCACGTCCCTGTTCTCTCTTTCCCACGTTTTCGAGCTTTTTAAAAGAAACAAAAAAACCCACAACTCCTGTTCATTCGAAAACCCAGCATTTCTCAGTCCTTCTTGGTTCTTGATTTTCCGTTCAGCTTTGGTCAGCTTTTGATCCTCTCCTCTTCCTTGTTGTCTCCTTCTTCCTGTTTTTGAAAGCTTTCTGAGAAATGTCTTCTCCGAAAACTCGTGCCCAGGGTTCGTCTTCCTCAGTTCCTCCCGATTATACTTCTGGAGCTGGGGTTGATGCTCATGCGATAGAGGTTAGGAGCAAACTTCATCCATTTGCCCAGAAAAACCTGGATGAGAACGTCCTTCATCTGTTTGAAAATACCTTGGTGTTGGGGCCTCATTGGTTTGGTCCTGTTCCTCCTGAGATGGCAGAACTGATGAAGAAGGATGTTGAGGCTCCTTTATGTTTTGAGAGTGTTTCTGCCCTAGCTTCTCATACCTGGGTTAGCAAAAATTTGAGCCGTTCTTTCCCATCTTGCGAAGTGAGAAATAGTCCAGTGAAATGGGTGGACTGGATTGACAGGCTTCTTCCTAGGTACGGACCTCACTGGAAGCGAGCTGGCATATATGATGCCATACTTCTGTCCAAGCAATCCATCAACAGGGATGAGAATCTGCTCGCTGCTGCCCTATGCTTTTGGAATTCTGCCAGCAATACCTTTGATTTTCGCATAGGTCCCATGGCTCCAACTCTGCTGGATATGGCTCAGATTTTTGGGTTCAGACCCCATGGTAGGCCTGTGGATGCTGTGGGTGACTATCATAGGAGGAAGAATCAAGAGAAACTGTCCAAGCCATTCACTATCTCTCCAGCCTCAATCAACCAGAACTGCTCTTTCTCAAACTATTTGAAGAAGTTTAGTGCTGAAAAAGACAAGGATCAGCAGCACATGCTGTTCCTTCTATACTGGCTGAACAGGTTCATATTTCCCAACCGTTCATCAGCAGTTCTGCTAGAATACAGGCATTTGGCGGAGGCACTGCACAATCATACTGATGTTGGCCTTGGACCTTCAGTTCTGGCTTATCTCTTCAAGAATCTGCACTCTGCCACCCTGGAGAACCCCTTGAATTTAACTGCCCCAGGTGCGTTCTGGATGATCCAGATATGGCTGCAGGTTTATTTCCCAGAACTGAGATTTCCAGATGTGGTTCTGCCTGAAGATCAAGTTCTGGCTCAGCCATTGATGATGGCAGAAGTGCCTAAGCGCTCCATTGAAGAGTACTTGATGTTCTTTAGGCATTGCACCAAAAGGTCAGCAGCTCAATGACAGGTGGTGATCAGGAGAACCTATCCTTGGTTCCAGCCTGGATACAGGCTGTTTGAAAAAGAGCCAGAAGAGGAAGCAGCCAGAACTGATTTCAGGAAGAAGTTCCTGAGTGTTACCTTGCCAATGGACCTGCCCTATGAGTGGAAAAGCCCCCCAATTATCATCTGGGGGCAGAAGTGTATCATCCCAACTTCTGCGCAAGGCAACTTGGTTGTCCACAGCTCATTCCATTCAAATCGTACCGAAGCTGTAATCGGGGCAGCTCTTGGAGGAATCCAGATGGCCTGGAGGTGCAAAAAGATGCCAGGTGTGCAGTAAACAAGATAAACAATAGTGCAGATGCCCTATATCCGTCCTGGGAACCCAATTCCTGCTGTTC
Organism: Prunus salicina; assembly: GCA_020226455.1. Taxonomy (NCBI): domain Eukaryota; kingdom Viridiplantae; phylum Streptophyta; class Magnoliopsida; order Rosales; family Rosaceae; genus Prunus; species Prunus salicina. The sequence continues at coordinate 11,373,244 of CM035345.1, read as the reverse complement.
TGCCGACTTTGAGGCCTGGTGGAAGGCTCGTTTTCGAAATCTGCCTGCTTCCAGTACTGCATTGGCCGTGCTTTTTGCTGGTTGGGATGGTTGGGTTGTCCATACAGGAGAGGAAGCTCACAAGTCCATGGTGCAGATTATAAAAGACATTAATGCCCAAGTTCTGGAAGGTAGTGTCTCAATTCTGTCTGTTCTGCTCATCCTTCTGTTTTGGTGATATCTAACATCCTGTTCTGTCTGTAACAGATCCCTCTTTGACACGGGATGTTGGTGATCAGTCTGCTCAGGCTGGCGAAGTGTTTGGTAAAATTTTTATCCTTCTGTTCCTTCTACCTGTTCCCGCTGTGTTTTGATTTTCTGATTTTGCTATTTCTGGTGTAGCCACCTCCGTTATAACAGCTGGGGACCTGGAGGTTTCTTCCGAAGAAGAAGAGGAAGATCAGACAGAACAGACCCCTGTTGAGGCCACTCCTCTTGTTAGGAGAAAAAGAAAAGACATTGCTCCATCCACAACTTTAGGTAAATCTGGTAGTTCCTGAGCCTTTTGCATTTTGTCCTATTCTGTTTTGTTCTGGCTTATGTGTTAATGTCCCCCTTCTGTCTGTTGCAGCTGGAAGTTCTTCTCCACCTTCTGCCAAATCAAAAAGACTTAGAAAGAAGGCGGTGGTGGAATATGTGGCCTCGGAGGACACTTCAGCAGTTCCTACCGCCACTTCTGACACAGATGACGAACTCAGGGAGGCCTTTGAGGAGGTAGAAAAAGACAAAGTGCTGGGGGAGTTAGAAAGAGTAGGAGAGGAGCCCCCAGAAAAATTAAAGACAACAGAAGAGGAAGTGAGTTTTTTGTCTGGCCTTCTGTCTATTTTTTGGTTTTCCTTCTATGTTCTAACTTCTGTCTGTTTGCAGGAAGAAATTCCTGCTGAAGTGATTGCAGAGAGCATTGCCTTGGCTCAGAAGCAACAGGAGAAGGAAAAGGCAGAGCTAACTAACTCAGAGCTGGCCTTGTTTGAGAATCCAGAAGCAGAACAGTCAACGGCTACTCTAGCAACCGAGGAGCAAGCAGAGCAATCTGCATCCGGGCCTGAGGATCAGGCAGAACCACCTATTTTAGTTCCAGAAACGGTAGTGAGCATGGCTACACGCTGTTCCTGAAGTAGTGGTAATGGTTCTTCAATTCTGGTCATATTTTCTGCAACCTTCTCCTACTTCTGCTTCTTTAACTGTCTTTTCCTGCTTTTCAGGCAGAAGTGCCCAGGTCTGCCAGTGTTCTGGCTGTGGTGACCAGCCCCTTGAAGCCTCCAATTGTTGCTGTAAGTTTTTACTGCATTTCTTGTTTTCTTCTTCCTTTTTCTGTCTGGTTCTGACCTGTGTTTCCTTCCACAGATGCCTATTCATTCTCTCGCAGGTTCATCTACTACGGCCTCTTTTTCTGATCCAGAACTGGCGGAGTTTGAGGCCATGGACTTGGATGCACAACTGGATAAATTGGAGAAACTAAGCTCCCCTCCAGGCAAGGCAAAATCCAGGGCAGTGGAGGAGGCTATGGAGAGATTGAAAATCTGGCAGTCTAGTGCGCTGGAGCTGGATGAGGATAGGGAAGCTTTTGATCAGCTGATGAGGGATCTGGACCTGCTGCACAGGCAGAATATGGCCCCAAGACCTATTCTGGAGATGAGCCTTGGCCTGGCAAGAGATGTGCTCACTCTCCATGATCGTTATGAAGATCTCAAGCCTACTTTTAAGACCTCTGAGTTCTGCAAGGCCACTCATGAAGCCAACTTGGCTGATTTTGCAAAGCAGAAGGCAGAATTGGATCAAATGGTGGTAGGATACAAAGAAGCCAAGGCTACTGCAGACAAGCTGGAGGAACAGATTGCAGAGCTTCAGAAGCAGCTGGCAGAATGCAGGGAAGTGCAGAACAGGCTCGGGGCTGGGCTGAGCACTAAGACTAAGGCCACCTTCCTTGTGCAGAACATGGTTGCAGCTTCTAGGCCAGCCCTGGAGATTGCAGAGGCTTCAATCCACCAGGGGGTGCTGCTTCAAAAGGAGCTCTCTATTAAGAAGACAAACCTGCAGGAAACTCTCAAGAAATTAGGATTTTAATTTTGTCATTTATTTGTCCTTTTGATATTTTTTATGAACAATTTTGCTAAGGGGAAAGGCCTCTGGCTTATTTAAATAAAGTTTGTTTTTTGTTGCACCTCCAGTTTTGTTCTTAAAACTTCAATGATGGAAAGAATAAAATTAGAAGTTGAAGAAAAAAACAAACTTCTGACTAACTTTAGGGCAAAAACTTTAGGCAGAATCACTAGAGTCAAAATGACTTTAAACAGAATTAAAACAACTAGAATCGAAATTACTCAAGACAGAAATGGAATAACTTTAAGATAGAATTAAAATAACTGGAATTGAGATAACTTAAGACAGAATTAAAAATCTTCTTGTTTAGAGTAGTCTCATCTCTATCCCAGGGTCGGTTTGTATGGCTTGTGAGTCCCACATGGTTGGATAAAATTTCTTTAACCATTTGCCATTGATTGGGGCAGCATGAATTTCTCCATCCCTGTCCTGTAACCTGTATGCCCCCATTCCAAGGATTTCATTGACTATGAAAGGGCCTTCCCATGTGGGTGACCATTTTCCATATCCAGCTACATGTGTTCCAAGGGGCAGAACTGCCTTCCAGACTATTTCTCCCTCTTCAAAGCTCTTGTTCCTGACTCTTTTATTATAGGCCCTTGACACAGCTTGCTTTCCAGCCAAGAGTTTATTGAGGGTGTCAATTCTGCTTGCATCCAATCCTTCCAGTTCTAGCAGCATGGCTTGAGAGTAGTCTTCTCCTACCAGATCATGTTGGTGGGCAATTCTGAGGGACTGGACAGCTATTTCCATAGGCAGAATTGCATCATGACCATAGGTTAATGCATAGGGGGTCATGCCAGTTGCTTCTCTTTTTGAAGTTCTATATGCCCATAGAGTTTCTGATAGCTTCTCATGCCATTGTTTCGGATTTTTCTCAAGCATTTTTCTGATAATGTTGATAATCACCTTGTTGCTTGATTCTGCCTGTCCATTAGCTTGAGCATAATAGGGAGTGGATTGAAGCAACTTGAATTTGAATGCTTCTGCCATATCCAGCATGTCTCTAGATATGAAAGAAGATCCCCTGTCGGTTGTGATTGATTCTGGGATGCCAAATCTCTGTATAATCTGTTCCTCTATGAAGGTAATGATTTCTTGAGATGTAGTGGATTTAACGGGTTTGGCTTCTACCCATTTAGTGAAGTAGTCTGTAGCAACAATGATGAAACAGTGCTGCTGGTTGCTGGCTGGATAGATTTTGCCAATGAGATCCATTGCCCATCCTCTGAAAGGCCATGGTTTTACCACTGGATTCATGGGGACTGAAGGAGCCTGCTGGATTGTGCCATGTCTTTGACAAGACTCGCATCCCTTGGAATAGTTAATGCAATCTTTCATCATAGTTGGCCAGAAGTAGCCATACCTCCTGATTAACCAGCACATTTTCCTTCCACCTTGGTGAGCTCCACAAATTCCTTCATGAGTCTCTCCCATGACTTTCATGTATTCTTCTTTCCTAGGCACCTCAAAAGTACTCATCCTTACTTTTTCGGACCAAATCTTCCTCCCACATAAGGTAGTTCAAAGCCATGATTCTGACTCTTTTCTCAGAGGGCAGGGTTGGATATCGTAAGTAGTTATGATAGGACTTCTCCAATCATCTTCACTGATTATGGCAGAATTGACATCTATTTCCATCCCCCTGGTCAGAACAGATGGTAGGCTTTTCTTCCCTACCTTGATGATTCTTTGTACACAATCTTCAGGTATCTGTACCCCTGTTGCCAACTGAGCCAGTTCATTGGCTGCGAAGTTTTCCTCTCTTGGGATATGTTCCCAAGTAGCTTCCCTGAATTCTGTCAAAAGATTCCTGGCTGCCCCAAGTAGACAGCTAGAGAGGGACTTAGGCACTTGTATTCCCCAGCAATTTGTTTCAAGACAAGCATAGAGTCTCCTAGGATTTCCACAGACTGGATTCCTAATTCTACCAACATTTCTAAACCAATGATCAAAGCCTCATATTCTGCCCTATTGTTGGTGCATTGGAAATCTAATTGAAAAGAATAGCAATGTCTGACCCCAAGTGGTTCTTCCAAAACAATCCCTGCCCCAGAAGTTATGTCAGTCTTTGATCCATCAAAGTATAGCTTCCAAGGCGTGAGATGAACTGAATAGATAGGATTGTTGAGGCAAATATGAGCTCTGGTCAATAGATCTGCATTGGCTATGTCCAAGAGTCCATGTTCTCAATCTCCTCCCCAGGATGGTCTGCTAGGAAGTCTGCCACAGCCTGTCCTTTGACAGCCTTCTGAGGGACATATCTGAAGGCGAATTCTGTCAGGGCCAAAGTCCATTTTCCTATTCTGCCTCTCAACATTGGCCTAGTTAGCATGTATTTAATCAAATCTGTCTTGGCAATGATATAGATGGTGTATGGCAGCATGTAGTGTCTGAGTTTTACAGCAGTGAAGTATAAGGCTAGGCAAAGTCTCTCAATTGCAGAATACTTTCTTTCCACTTCTGTCAGAGTTCTGCTTAGGTAATAGATTGCCTGTTCCTTTCCTTCCTTATTATCTTGAACCAACAGACTCCCTATGGATACTTCTGATGCAGATATATAGAGCTTGAGTGGCCTGCCTCTCTTAGGTGGGGACAGAACTGGTGGATTTGAAAGGTAATGTTTGATCTCTTCAAACGCATGTTGGTGCTGTTCCTCCCACTTGAAAGTCTGCTCCTGCTTCAATCTTAACAAAGAAGAGAAAGGCTGGATTTTTCCTGCAGAATTGGATATGAATCTTCTTAGAAAATTAATTTTTCCCAAGAGACTCTGCAATTCTTTCTTATTCCTAGGCGGTAGAGCTTCTATGATGGATTTTGCTTTGTTCTTGTCGATTTCTATGCCTCTTTGGTGGACCAAGAATCCTAGGAAATTTCCTGCCTGAACTCCAAAAACACACTTCTTTGGGTTCATCTTCAGTTTGTGCTGTCTCATTCTTAGGAATGCCCTTTTCAGGTTTGATATGTGATTTCCCTCCTCTGGGGATTTAATCACCACATCATCAATGTAAACTTCCAAAGAATGCCCTATCATATCATGGAAGACAGAATTCATTGCCCTTTGATAAGTAGCTCCTGCATTTCTTAAGCCAAAAGGCATTACAGTGTATTCAAAAGCACCTATGTGTCCTGGGCACATGAAGGCTGTCTTATGTATGTCTTCTTCTGCCACCATGATCTGGTTGTATCCTGCATTGCCATCCATAAAAGACAGCATTTGGTTGTGGGCAGCTCCATCTACTAGCATATCTGCCATAGGCATGGGTATTCATCTTGGGAGAAGCTTCATTCAAATTTCTGTAGTCAACACAGATTCTGACAGCCCCAGTTTTTCTTTTCAGAACTGGCACAATATTGGCTAGCCAATCAGCATAGATGGCTGGTCTGATGAATCCTGCTTTGAGCAGTCTTTCTATTTCTTCTTTGACCTTCAGTTCTGTGTCCATAGACATTCTTTTTCTGGCCTGTTTGACTGGAAGGTAACTCTCTTTGATAGGCAACTTATGTTCCACTAGTTCCCTGTCCAGTCCTGTCATTTCATGATAATGCCAAGCAAAACAGTCTCTGCATTCTTGCAAAAGTGCAATGAGTTCACTCTTAATTGGTTCTTTCAATAGTGCACTAATAAAAGTAGGTCTTGGATCCTCTTCTGTCCCTAAGTTTATTTCCTCCAAGGGATCTTCCACTTCTGGCAGAGAGTCATCCAATGCTGCTGGCGCAAAATCTAATACTTCCTCCTGTAACTCCTCTTCCTCCTGGTCTTCCGTGCTTTCATGAGTGAATTCTGCCATGTTGATGGCTGGATCCTGCATGAAAAGCTTTCTTTCCTCCCAGTATACCAACAATCTTTTTGTAATGGATCGGATTGTTGCAGCTCGATCCTTTTCTTGTTGGTTGGGACTAAACATCAGAGTTCTGAAGTTTAAGCAAAAAAGGTCTATTCCAGTCCTCCAGGGAACTAGCTAGATCATCTTCAATGAGTCTTTGGGCCGTGACACCGTGGGGGCGGCCGTTCTGGTTGACTCCAAGGAAAGTGAAAGGACCAAGGTCATCATGATAGTACCTTGCCTCAAAACACATGGCAGAAGGCAGAAATGGCCGTGGATCGGCCTCTACCATCTCCATGTAACCTTCTTCATTCCACAAAGCTAATTGCTGATGGAGAGTGGAAGGGACACATAAGCTCTGGTGAATCCAGTCTCTGCCAAGCAGTGCATTGTAAGTGGTGGAAGTAGTGTCTACCACAAAGAATGCAGTCTTCAGCTCTTTGCTTCCAACTATAACATCCACGTCTAAGATCCCATGAGTTTTAGTGATGCCCCCTGCGAAGTTGGTGACAGCTAAGCGTGTTGGGATCAAATCCTTCTCTGTTCTGCCCATTTTGCTCAGCATTCTGTGAGGCAGAAGATTAATGGCTGGACCTCCATCTATCATGACTTTGGGAACAGGAATTCCCCCAAAATTTGCAGTTATGAACAAAGGCCTGAGGTGATTTGCCATCTCCTTGGTTGGTTTGGAGAAGCAAAGCTGGCTTGTGGCTGATTTGCTGGCAGTTCTGCCTGCTTTAGGACTGTCTGCTTGCTGTTTTGATGTTTCTTCTGCTTCTTGTTAAGCTCATAATTTCACACATTTACATGCCCAATTTACTTACTCATTTTGCTTAGTCTCTTAGAATTCTGAGTTATTTGTCTCTCTTTGTGTGTTTTGTAGGCCCATAGATCAAAAGAGCATAATTCATGCAATTCAAGCATGTTAAGGCCTGATTTGGATGAATGGAAGAAGAGCTTAAAGACAAACTCAATTTGGGCCACAACCTCTTGCCAGTCCAGTTTCGTTGGTCATCTTGCAGGCCTCATTTCGGCCACCTACACAGCTCGGATGAGGTCGACTCCTTCATGAAAGTTGTTCCAATGGGTGTCTATTATAACATATCCAAATTGCAGCCCAATTGGTTACGTTTGGAGCCCTCAGCACGTCAAACACAGAACCAGGCTCAGGATTGCAATTTCCTCTTTGAAGCCTTGGATCCTCTTTTGAGCATTGGATCCTCTTTTGAGCTTTGGATACTCTTTTGGACCTGAAATATGGAGCAAATTAAGGAAGCATTTCAGCTAAAGAAGTCAAAAGGAGCAAAACATGGCATAATTAATGGAAAACATGTTTGCACAAATTAAGGAGCTTTGTTTTCCATGATTTATGGTAGGTTGTCTACACCAACCAAGGGGAGGACGAATTTGCACTCTATAAATAGAGAGTTGCAGCTCATTCACAAATCATCTTTCATTCCATCATTTTACATATTCATTGTACACAAAGAGAGGGAAGGTTGAGAGTCACAAAGGGAGAGAAGAGGGAAGGCAGCAGCTGGGAGGCTTTGGCCTCCTGGCAGCCATGGAGATGAATCTTTTCCATCTCTAGCATGATGTCCTTATCTTCTTCTCCTCCCTTTGTCTTTTATTTTTTTTTCTTCTTGTATTTCCTTTCCTTTCCTTTACTTTGTTTTTCTATTGGGAACTATATTGCTTACATGAATATTCTGGGTTTATAAGTTGAAGATTTGAGTTTCAAGTTTGATTTATGATTCATGTTCTTATTCATTATGCTTATCAGTTATTATGCTTGTTTGGATGATTGATCACCATTAGAACTTGTATATTAACTATATTGGTTTGAATCAAGAGTAGACACCATGCTTTGATTTGAATTGAACTATGAATAAGAAGAGTATGTATGGACATTCGACAACAGGGATTAGATACATGCTTGGTTGTTTAAATTGTTCTTCTATGCTTAATGGGTTCCTAATGCTTAATTTAGGTTAGACAACAAATGATCAAGTTAGGGAATCAGGGACACAAGGTTAGAACCAGACACCATGGCCTAATCATACTTTAGCTAGAATCAATCTTTGAATCCAAATTAGACTTGTCACTTGACGCCTTATAACCCGGAATTGAACTAATTTCCCAATCTGTTTTCCAGCTTACAAAAATAAACTTTGCTACATTTGCTTACTTTGTTTTTGTTTGAAGTTTCGTTTGCCTCTTTTGTTCAATTATTTCTCCTTTTGCTAGCACTCTAAGTAATTCAACTTGGAACCAAGTTACCATTCTCCGTGGGATCGACCTCGTATTTACATAAGCTATATTATAAACGGTTCGTGCACTTGCGAGAATTAAAGTTGCTGTTTTTTAATAACTCCTTTTAGTTGTTAAGAAAAAAGCTCAACACTTCTGCTAACCTGCATTCGAAACTTTCCTGGGAGAAAACATCTCCTTCCAGAGTGCTTTCTTGCCCTTCTGCAGCCCAGAATTTTTCTGACAAAATAAACATCATGTTGATGCCTAGGTCACCTTGTAACAGACCTTTTAATTCTGCACCAAAAGTCTTAGTTTCTGCATCCAATTCCCCTTCATATTCCATCTGTTCTTCTCCAAATTCTTCTGTCCAGTCTTCCTGTCCTTCCATTCCAAGGAGTGCATTCTGGTCATCTGTAGATGGCTCATAATCCAGCTGTTCTTCTTCATATTCCCCAGTCCAGCCTTCTTGTTCCTCTATCGGAATAGGTTCAGGCTCTCCTTCCACTTGTGAGGCTTCAAGCTGTTTGTCTGAAGATGAGGTAAGATGGACATGAGGCTTATCTGGGGATTTTGTTTTTAGCATCTTTTGTGAGTGAAAGACTGCTTGTTCTGCCTGGGGAGGCTTTTTTGGCTCCTTCCCTTTTTTGGCAGAATTGGTCTCTGGAAGTATCTGCACAATGTTTTCGTTATTGAGGAATGTGCAGTACTGTCTTTGGATCCTCCTTTTCTGGGTTCTGGTCAATTCCATTGTTGGCCTGCCACTCTTTCCGACAACATACCACCTTCCTTCTATGATAGCAGCCAAAGGCTTATCATCTCCAGGCATCTTGATAGATATTTCCTTCTTGGGCTGCTCTGTCATCCTCCTGTTGTGCTGGGCTGGTCTGGGATACTTTCCCTGCCTGGCTCTATCTCGGGATGAGGTTCCAATTCTGTCAAAGACACTTGGCATGGGCTGACTTTGTCTGTTCAGAACCACCTCTAGCTCAGCTTCACACTTGCATTTGCTGCAGATCACCATTCCAGCTGAGATAGTTGCTTTTGGCCTTTCATTGGTTTCCCTTGAAATCATTCTGCCCCTGAAACTGGTCTCTGTAGTTGGCCTGGTTCTCTTCTGTTCTGGCCAGTTTAGGTTCACCATGTTAACTTGTGGTTGAGGAAAGGGATTTGTTGTTACTGTAGGAGTTTTCTCCGCTAGTTTCAACATTCCTGCTGTTATTCCTTCCTGTATAACATCTCTGAAAACTACACAGCTGTTGGTAGAATGGTTCCAAGAGTTGTGCCACCTGCAATACTGCCTGCCCTTGATTTCTTCTGGCTTGGGCATCCTGTGGGGTGTTTCTATTGCCTTCTGTAGCAACATCTCATCAAATAAAGCATCCACCTTGGTCAGATCAAAAGAATAGACCTTGTTCTGTATTGGTTTGTTTGGAACAAACCCTCCTGTGAAAGGTGGCGGCTTCTGATCCTTTGGTGGCTTGGTAAGAGCTTTGCAGCTGATGGGGTGTTTTAATTTTGCCATTTCTGCTACTGCAACCTCTCCTTCCTCCGAGCATTCTGCTTCCTCCTCTGATTCTATCTGAACCAGATGTATTGGTGACTTGTAATACGTTCCCTTGGAAGAATTTCTCTTCTATTGTTCTTCCCTAAGCAGTTCCTCATACTTGGATGCTTTGTCTGCCAGTTCTCCAAACAATATCCCATCAAATCTCTTCCTTAGAGATATTTTGAGGGCAGCCTGAGCCATCTGGATGAAATGTCTCTCTTCCATAGGGATTCTGCATTTCATCTTGAGTTTCCTGAACCTGGCTATGAAATCTTGAGCAGGTTCATCCTCACTTTGTTTGAGGGCAGCAAGGTCACTGATGGTGATTTCTGGCTGAATCCTGTAGTAGTAGTCGTGGAAAATACTTTCCATCTGTTCCCAAGTCTGGACAGAATTTGGTGGCAGGCTGGTGTACCAAGTGAAGGCCTGTCCAGAGAGAGAATTTCCGAAAAGTCTCAGCTTCAGCAGAGGATTATTCTCAATGGCTATGCACTGGACAGAGAATCTGCCTATGTGCTCAACTGATGAGGCGTGAGGATCCTCTCCATTAAACAAGGTGAAGTTGGGCACTTTGAAACCTGGGGGTAAAGGTATTTGATCGATATAAACTGGATATGGTTTCCTATATGTAGGCCTTTCTCCTCTTCTGGCTTCAGGCTCCATCATTTCCCTGATCATTCTTTGCAGTGCCCCTACATCATTTAGGGCATTGATAGGGTAGAGGTTTCGTCCCTGTTCTGGCTGGGCGTAATCAACCATTGGTTCTGCTCTGTATGGTCTGGGCAGAACTTCCTCCCTGTGTCCTTCCTGTTCCTCCAAAACTGGATTATTCCTCCAGTTTGCCCCTAGCCTGTTTCTATCATTATTGGCAAAAAGGTTGTTACCCCTTCCGCCTCTTCTGCCTCTTGCAGGTGGAGGGAATGGATTGGGATCTATCCTTCTCGGTCTATAAGGCAATACTGGTGGGTCGGGCAGAGGTGCCAAAGGTTGATCCTGGGGAATGTGCTGAAGTTCTGGCTGGTTCTGCTGCCTCTGAACTGGTGCAGGGTCTTCTGGTTGAGTTGGGGCCTCATGCTCCTGGGCGGGAAAGGCTTCTCCCCTCTGTCCAGCCTGAATCTCTCCATGCCCTGGTATTCCAGCAATCTGTGCAATGAGAGGATTTTCCTGGTATGGCCATACTAATCCTGGTGGGGGACCATGAGGTAGGTCCAGCTGTTGGACTACAGCATCGGGATTTGGAATTCTGGCCATGGCAGCCTCACGGTCCTTCCTGAACTGCCTGTTAACTTGCCATTGCATCATGGCAGTTATGTTATTCAGAGTTTCTTGGCTTCTTTGTGTTGCGACTTCTTGTCGTAGCACAGATTCCTGTACCTGGTTTGTCCTTCTGGAACCAGTTCTGGATCGTCTGCTTCCTGTACTGCCGTGGGCTGAGTGCCTAGCATCACTCTCTTCCGATTCTAGACCTTCCCTGAGAGCTACCTGGTTTATCTCCATAGCGTGGTGCGGGTTCTGGCTAGAGCTTCCAATATTCATAAACCTGGAAAGAATTCTGTCAGAATATGTATACTGAGAAGTCCCACCGGGCGTGCCAAATTGTTTACCCCGTTTTGTGTTTACTCCTGTGATGGAAGGGCAAAGTTCCCCACTGCCTTGAGAACCATTGACTGGTCAGCAAGTCAGCTTTCTTTGGTGTGCGAGCGTGCCACTGCTAGCAATGAAAATCCTAGCAGACTTAATTTTTTGAAAATAACAGATAACTTGCACCCCAAGTTACTTGATTTCTAAACAAACGATTGTGAATTTGGGTGAGGAATATCTCCCAAGTAAGTTCTTTTCTATGCCTCAGACTGGTGAGGACTTTCACAATTTATCTCAGTATAAAAACAGCTGTTCTGGCCAGAATGATCAATAGAAATTGAAATATTTTCAGGCAGAACTGCCCTTTACATAGCCAGAAACGAACAAATAGATGCTGGAAAGGGAAAAAGACAGCTGGGACTCCATTTCTGTCTGGATGGAATACTCTGATCCGGGCTGGACTGGGAATATTTGGACTGGACTGAACTGTCAACAGCTTCAACTGCTAAGCTTCAGCTTCAAATCGATACCAAAGTTTGAGTTTGGCAGAGCTTTAATCTACTTCAGGCCCTGGAAGGTCTTTTGTGGGGGCAGAACTGAAATTTCTTCAGTCTGGAATGGGCAGAAGTGGCTGATTCTGAGGTTTACTCAGCTGGAACTGCACTGTGGTACCTGTTCTGGTTGATCAGGGCTCCTCCTGAATTTGTTGAGGTTTTCATATTTATGGAAACTCAAACTCTGCTTGTTTTGGCTTTTGCTGAACCAAATTTGTAACGAAAGAGACCTCGTTTTTGAATGACTTCAGGTCTGAACTTTGGTATTCTTGATTTGTAGCTGGTATTCTTGTGGCTTGAGTGAACTGCTAGTTACTCCAGTTTGGAGATTCTCAATGATCAAGTGATCATGATTGAGTTTTTGCCCTTGGCTGTTTTGATTGATATTTTTTGTTTGATTGGTTGATTGTCTGTTGTCTGTTCACCCTCCCTTATATTTATAGGACATGTGTTCCTGAGGTGATTTCTTTTAATAATGGGCGGCAAAAAACCCTTTGATAAGATCTTTTATTTTTAAAAAAACAAAGAAAAGGTTTTGTGGATTTCTGGCAGGTATGCTTTAGTTGCCAGCTCCTATGATCATTCTTTTGTTTTCTTTGGAAGAGAGCTTAATCCCTTTCTTCATTTCCAACCAACCTTTTGTGAGAGAAAAAAGGGTCAGTCTAAATTTTAGTTTCGAACAACTCCTTGTTTTCCTGTTTTGTCTCTCCCTGAACATCTATGAAGCCTGTTTATTCTTCTGGGAGAAGCAACTCTCTCTGCAAAAAATGGAAAATATCTCTGAATATTCCCATATAATAGATTTTTCGGGGGTGTTG